>JBAMBR010003056.1:42500-87843 GCA_037044475.1 Zaprionus obscuricornis | reverse complement strand
TGTGTGAGTGAGTGTGAGTGTGTGTGTGTGTAAATGTATGCAGTATATTGTGTAGGAGACAACGAACGATTTACTGCTTCATTACAAATATTTGTCAGACACTGGCATCACGATTCCTGTCTTCATTTCTTTTTTTTTATATATATAAATATTTATATACATATACCATATATATGCATATATATAGACATACATAGGTATCCATTAATCGTTAACTCACGCCTTCAAGTTATTTTGCTGTCGCCTTCTTTGTCGATTCACCGTTGTTTTTACTAGTGTTTCACACTCCACGACAAATATGCTTAATATATACATATGTTTGTATATATGTATGTATGTATGTATGTATGTATGTATGTATGTATGTTTGTATGTATGTATGTATGTATGTATGTATGTATGGTTATATGATACATATTTATCCTGATGACTAATATGTATATTATGTTTCACACGAAATGCTAGTCGAAAGATTAGACCACGCCTTAAATAAACTTATGCACACCCAAAAACTGGACATGTGTAGGTGCAGTAGGGTCGAATATACATACATACATATGTATGTATGCTAGCTTCTAAGTTTTATCCATTATCCATATTTGTATTATAATAACATAATGTACGTGATATGAAAGAAAACATGATGGATTAATTGTGCTTTATATTACAACGAAGATTTTTATACACTTTACAAATTGAATTTAATAATTTAAAGAGATTTTGAAAGTTATTGTTAAACTTATATACATCAATGTTTTGGATAACTCTCTCTCAGGCTTGAGCTACTAGAGGTATGTATATCAAAGAATATCAAGGAATATATGTACTATATATCATATTTTTCGTAATATTCATCAATATTTACATATAATGTGATCTTAAAGCTTTCTCTTCTTCCTTATAAGTCAATAGTGAGCAGTCATATTTATACACTAAATCGATGAGTGGATAAAATATATATATATATATATATATATATATGTGTCTGTATTTATGTATGTAGCAGTAATCAATGGACACTGCGCGGGGGGTCTGGTCTGGTAGTCTTTGGTCTTCCGGTGCTTTCGGTTCGTTCGTCTATCGGCGGATATGTGTCACTGCTGATTGTACAAATTTACTTGGCAAGCATATCTATATCTATGCATGTAATGAATGTAAATATATATATATATATATATATATGTATGTATGTATGTATTTACATATGTAAGTATATGTACGTGCTATTTGTCCGTCGCATTGCCAATTTCAACAAAGACAAAAGAAAAAAAAAAAAAAATTCGTTACATGCACAAGAAGCTCAAAGTTTTGAGCATTGCGTCTCGTATCTTTACACAATGCATTCAAAAAAAAAAGACAAAATTTACGCTTTGTACTTTAAGCTGATCACATGAATAACAACAGCAACAACAACAACAACAACAATAACTAAATTTGTAAGCTGTGAGTAAATTTTTTATTTTGTTGAATTGTTGATATATTTCTCTATCTTATATATAGCTTGCCGTTGAGTTAATTCATTTTACATTTTGCAGTTTGTACAGTCGTTGTAGGCGTGGCAGACACCTTCAAAATGTGCATTAAGACAAATGACACGCCCAAAAACAAAAACAAAAACAAAAAAAGAAACATGTTTCACAGGCAAAAGATAAACAAAAGCATAATGCTTTAATTTAGCAATCTGGCAACGCTGTTTCTGATTGACATAATAACACATAACACTAGCAACAGCAACAACAGCAACAGCAACAACAACAAAATAAACATTGCTGAAGGCTATGTAGCTATCACTTAAATGCGGAACATGTACTATAGCGCTATCTCGCTCTCTCTCTCTCTCTCTTTGCCTCCTTCGCCCACACTATAAAGTCGCGTTAAGTGCATTAGTCATCATTGTGTGTTGCGGCATCAACACAAACAACACATAAACACAAACACAAGCCATGCTTTGCTTGCTGAATAATAAAATTCGCAACAACAACAAAATCAACTTTCAAGCTTCAATCAGTGCGAGTTTCAATATACAAAAAAAAACATAAGTCAGCCCGCCATACGACGCCCACGACGCACTCTCATTGTCATTTTTTTTTTTAAACGAGAGAATAACAGAAACAGAGACTTAGAGACAGAGAGATAGCAAGAGAGTATGCAGTGAGTATGCAGTATCTCTATCTCACTTTCTCTTTCTGGTTCTTACTGTATGTGTTATGTTATCCTTCTGCTTCTTATTATTATTATTATTATTATAATAGTATTATTATCGTTTTGCTTGCCAAGCATTTACATACAAGCAGCACACGCGGCATATTAACATACAATGCACAATGACTGAATGACTGCCTGCATTGTATATTGATCAATTGATCATCATGCAAAACTACAACGTGAGCAACAAAACAGAAAAACTTACGCTTAACACTTAACGCTGCTTTTCAATGCGTAATGCTTAACGCTTAACGCTTAACGCGCTTACATCACCTGCACAGAAATGACATTCAATGACAGAAAATGCAGCTGGCAAATTCAAAAACACTTTAAAAAAAAAAACTGTTAAATACTTTAAAGTCGCTGGGGCTGTGTATAACTGTAATTCATAGTCTTCTTTCAACAATAGAGCAAAGGCAACTGCCTGTAACGACGCTAAAATACCCTGTAATTTACTATCTACTATTCTCTACTAGTTTATCTAATGAAAACAAATGTGAACAATTTTTTTTAATACTATTGTTAATTTTTAAATTTAATATTAAATTGTAAAAAATTGTTTAATTTGCAATTTACCGATTACTAAGACTAAACTCATAATCACAACAAAACAGTGCTAACACACTTTCCTTCCCCCCTCTACTACACATCAACCGCCTACCGGAATCGATCACAGGCAAAGTTTTTGATGAATAACTTTCATTGTTTCTTCGACAATCGACGAAAAATGTTGTTCAACGCTGCTTAATATTTTTTTGTATATTTTTATAACAGTGAAAAAAAAAGAAACAGTGCTAAAATTATAGACCGTGCTCATAAATTGTAAGAAAAAATATTTACAAATTATAGTTAATAATTTGATTAATAATATTTTCTTAATTTTCATTTTATATAGCTTCATTTTACACTTGTAAGTTCAACATGTTCTACCTTTTGGGCAGCTATACTTAAAGGGAATGGCTTGAATAAGGCCAAGAAGCAAAAGCAAAAGATAATTTCCATAGCTAAATCAATTATAAGATAGTGTCGACAAAATTCTAATCAAAAGTTTTGACTATAATTTCAATAATATCTTGTGACATCAAGAAATGTATGTTACGCTTCTAGGCAGGCTTGGCAAATCACGTTAAACATATATATCCTTTATCCGTATAATCACTTCAATGTTAGAGATTATAAGCGCTAGAAACTACAAATTATGCAAAGTGATCTCCCGCAACGCCTCTAGAAATCGAACATATAGAAAAAACAAATACAATTTCAAACGGTAAAAATGTGAAAAATTTTACCCGTTAACGGGTATCTTCATAGTCGAGCACCATGAACTTTCTAACTTTTTCTTGTTTAATCTTTGACCTATAGGAAGCGCGAGCAGTGTCTAATAGCAAGGTTATATTCATATAGAAGACAACGCGTTGTACACCTCATCTCATAAAAGCTATATACTATATATACATATATATGTAAATATATTCATGATAAATCTGTTGTTGCAACTGCATGCATGTAAAATTTGTTATACAGTTAATTAAATTTGCCAGTGCAAATTTGCAAGTGTATAAAATCGTCGGCATTTTGTAGATAAAATTTGATTTCTTGTTTAATTTTTTCTATCTTTCGGTTGCTGTGTGTTTTTATTTTAAGCAGAAACTGGTTTTTGTTTGTCTGTATGGCTGCTGCTGCTGCTGTTGTGCCGTTGTTTGTTGTTATATTATGAAAATATCTTCATACACACACACACACACACCCAAAGAGAGAGAGAGAGAGAAAAAAGTGATCATCAGCTTAATCCTGTATCTGTAAAATATTTACATATACATACATACATCTACACATTCATACATTGAGATGTAAAGTACTATTCAAATTTTATTTTGATTTTTGCGAAATTCATATAAAATTCCAAGTAAAGTGAAAGAAAGAAATAAGCGCGCCGTGCCGTTGTCTTAGTTCATTTTGATTAGTCATTTATCTCTGTGTGTGTATGCGTGCGTATCTCTCTGTCTCTGTGTGTGTGTGTGTGAGAGAAGTGAAAGAGTAGATAGACATTGAACTTGTGCGTCAGCAGCGCAGCAAACGTTGACTGAATGAAGCTACATGTGCTGCGCTGTCACGATTTGGCACCAAGACTGTCTTTGGCGTGGCCACCACCCAAGGGAACTTGTTTTTCATTTTCTTTTATTTTTATTTTTTATTATTTATATCCCCCATGCACAGTACGTTCCCCCGCAATAGCGTTTACGCATGCTCATACACACAGAACTATGCATATATATGTATGTATATATGTAAATATATAAACATATGCATACGTATTAATGTATGCTGTCTGTCTGGAACATTACCGTTACTCTTGTTCATTCCGCTCTCTTCATGGGGGGGTTGTTGAAGGCCATTTTCTTCAATGCTGCTGTTGATGATGCGATGCGATACGATGCCGCGACGTGCTGCTCTGCGCTGCGCGGCTGTAGTCAACAACAACAACAACAACAACAACCACGAAGACGACAGCGACGACGCCCACATGCACCGGTTACATCGGCATCGGCATCGCACAGCGGCAGCGCAAAAATCATGCTTCTCACACACAAGCACACACTCCTTTGCTGTGACTCATGCAATTGGACTTAAATTTCAATATGAATCCCCCCCCTCGCTCTTCCCTTCCCCTGCTTACTTCTACTCTTCCCTTACACCGCTCTACAGCGCAATACAATATACATATATATTACAGATGTAATTATTGATTTATTATAAAAATGCGCACATAATTATATATGTAAAGAATGTTAAGTGACGACTTTTCAACTTTTTTGTTGTTTTTTTTTTTTGTTTTTGTACTCACCTCTGTAAATTTCTCTTTTATCTCGGCCTTTTCATCATTAGATAAAGTTTTTGTAAATTTGTTTAGTGTTGCCATTTTTTTGTTTTTGTTTTGCAGCTGTTGTTGTTGTTATTGTTGTGTATTTATTGTTGTATTTTTGGTTTTGCTAATGTTTCTCTGCTCGTTGTTATTGTTGCTGCTCTTAACGTTGCTATTTTCTTTAATTTAAATACAAGCTATTATTGAAATAAATTATAAAATTAATTTCACTTTATCGCCACAATCGATGTTTTCGGTTACCGTTTTTTTTTTTTGTTTTTTTTTGCCGCTCTCTTATTGTTTTTGTTGTGCGAAAAACTGAGCTGCGTCGCGTCTTGGATGTTTGGCCTTTATTTATATATTGGTGGTAGGTTTGTGTTTGGGGAGAGAGAGAAAGAGAGATGGAGAATTCGGGGGAGGCGTCGGTGACACTTTCTTTTGGGTGGTGGCGTTGGCGTTGGCGTTGATGGCGACTTTTTTTTTACTATTATTTATGGCTGTTGTTGTTGTTATTATTGTTAAAATTCATTTACACACTACTGCGCTATATAATTGCTATTATACTATTTCGCTATTTCTATTTAAACATTGCTTGTTTTCTCCTATTATTATTTCTGTTTTCTTTTTCTTTTGACTTTTTTGCGCTCTTCGTTCCGTTTCTTTTCTTTTTTTTTTTGTTTCTGTTTTGGCACACGAAGCACGACTTGTTTTTTTTTTTTGCACTCAACAAAATATGAACTCAAATAAAAATCTGGTCTCACTAGATAAAATTTGTATATTTCACGTTGCCGTTAAGCTCAGCTTTATTTGTTTTCGAATGTAGCGTTGGCAATTTGTTTTTTTTACCGGCTTTTATACATATGTGTGTTTACTATGTTATTTGTTAATCAATAACAATAACTTCGACAACGGCTTGAAAATTGCTAGCAGAGCACACAACTATGCGCATGAAAGTCTGAATTAAAACTGAAAGAGCGAGAAAAAGTGTGACCTGTTGTGGAGCGTAAAACTCTTTGAATAACAGAAAATACCAACATTTACATCTTCACACATATTATCTAGCATTACAGACTGTAATTGTGCTGCACTATGTTAATGTATAGCGTTGCCACTTTTGCTATTTTATAATTTGTGTTCTGTTATATTTCTGTTATATTTACACTGTAGTAATCATACAAAAATATAATATACGAAGGCTTTTGAATGAGAAAATAAAAATAATGTAGCCAAAAGATTGTAAAATTCAATAACTGTTCAGCATAATTATCGAAAAACATCGAAAACATTTTGTTTACTTGTAAATTTATCGCGTTTTTACGTCAGACTGTTGAATAGTTTATTTTTGTAAAAAGTGTATAAAATAATAATTAATATATGTGAATGTATAATATATTTTATAAATCAAACATTTTTTTATCGTTTGTCTTTTTAATTTCTTTAAGTGCACTTCAAAATAATTGTTGAAAAGGATTCAATTTAAAATTTAATTTAAACATCCGCGCTAGCATCACAACACAGTGTAACCAGCGCTAATGTAACATTAAATTCCTAAACAAAACAGAGTTTTTAATTGTATACAAATATCGATATAAAAGCTCTAAACTCTAGTTTTCTTTTGAACATACAACAAGCAATCACAGATACGATCTCATTTATGTTTTAGCGTTAACCAAGGGATTAAGTGACACCATGACGTGCTCGATAGATAATATTTAAATTTGAACAATGTGACCATCTCAAAATATTAAAATTATCCCCATATTGTGACACAGCAAAATAAATGCAAGAGAACAATGATAATTCAATAAGTTTATCAACGAAAGCTATTAAGCATAAATAAATATATAAGTTGCTTTCTTTCAACCTAGCCAAATTATATAGGTGACACATATACAACGTATACTGCAAAACTATGTGAAAGCCTCTACAATTCTCTTGCTGCATTTGGATGTAACATGGAAAACAACATGATTTTCTCATTTTCTTGTATACAAAGAAATATATTAATGTTATTAATACCAAAAAAAATTTAACACAACCAATTACAAAAAAAAAAAACAGTAAAAATATAACTTATGAATTATATTCAGTTGAAATTGAACCATTGCCAATGCTGGCCATCTAGTGGATGCACTTGCTCAATGATCTATGTACATTTAGAATGCAGCAAGAACCACTTGCAGTGCCATGTAAACGGTTGACACCAATGCAACGAAAAATGCAAGAGCACGCGATGGCTGTGGCACTACGACAACGGCATACACCAATGTATGTACAATACGTGCAATACCAACGGCACGGAATAGATTGATCGCCAGAAATGCGCTTGGATTTGTCAATGTGTAGAGAAATCCAATGATAAAGAATGGTAAAATATTTTCAAGATCATTGCGATGTGCACGACGTACACGTTCAACATTTGGATCATCGAATTTAACCTTCTGTTTGGGTGACATCAAATCCTCTTGATTGGCAAATGTCTGAAATATTATAGAAATGAAATAGATTAAATACATCTACATGTACATACATATATTCAAATCTAGCTTTCACCCATAAGTGCCGGACTTTGACCGGCATATATTACTAGTTTCTGCCTTTTTTTACCTTTGTCTTAAAGCGCTGAAGGCCCGTTAGCACGGACATGAAAAACATTTTGATGGCCAAAACACCAACCCAGAAGGCATAGCTCTTGAACACCGGATTACTCAAGCTAATCAATTCTAAAGACATTTTCCTTTAATTTCTTATCGTTATATTAAACAACAAAATAAAAAATATAGTTATGCGGCGGCGTCGTCGTCGTCTCACAGCACTGTCGTTGCTCGTTGCGTGAATTCAACTAATGGTCAGCTCATCGAAACTTCTCACTATACTTATATGCCGGCGAGTCGCCGGCTCTTATGTTATTTAGGCGCTCTCTCTCGCGCTCTCTCTGACATTCTACATTCGATGTATACATATGTGTGTGTGTGTGTATGTGTCTGTATAGCTTTTTATAAGAGAGCGGCAAACGTGGAAGGTTTATATACATCACACATGCATAATATTTATTTGTATTTGTTAAAAACGAGCAACTGGAAAACGTCTAGTCATACTGAACAAACATAAATTTAGTTAAACTTGGTAATGTATGCACATACATACATATGTATATATATGTATGCATACATTTATATATATATATATATAGTTATATTGGCCCTACGATATCGACATACAGTAAATATTCAATATATGCAATCGTTAAAATGCATTTCAATTTTATATTTCATATAAGCAATATAAGATTATATAGATATACCCGGTACCCATGGCGTATAGAGGGTATACTGACTTTGTAACATCAGCTAATTTATATAATGCCCATAAGAAGACGTTATTAATCCTATAAAATTTTCATATTCTCATATTCAAAAGCAAAAACCACAAGTAATAAACACAGTGGTCGGCGCAGTGGTGGAGAAGCGTATCCATGTACATATATTCTAGGGTATTGTTCAATAACTTTAACCCTATAATGTGAATGATATGTAAAAAATTTGCCACAGATCGGATTATAAACATAAAAATTGAATTTTCTTTTTTACATAGTTACCGGGTATCTCACATAGTCGCAAACACTCGACTGTTGCTTTGCTTTAATTTATTATATATTATAGTTGATAGTCATCATTGCTTAGGGTTTAAAATAGGTTATCATTAAAAAAAAATTTCTATAATATTTTATATGATTTTCTATAAGATTAAGTTTTCTCTTTGCCCTAAGGCAAATTTCGTTCGCTCAAGGAAAGTTTTTACTGTAGCTTACTTATAGGAGACATGCTCGATCTCATCAAGTATATATCAACATCAGAGTTGACTGGACCATCAGTCTGTCTAGCCGTCTGTTATACAAATATTTACTTACAAACGTTGCATAATACCATAGAACCGATATTCACTGTATATATTGCGACACACGCATATTATGTATATATATATGTACAATATACCTGACAAGTTTTTAGCAACCAATCGGTTTTAACTACGACACCTAAGATAAAGCTACAGCTGATCGTGTTTGACGCCCAGCGTCACATACCATTTTTTTATACCCTTCCAGAGATTTTATTAATAGTTTGTAATATGTAGAAGTTTGTAATGTCCCTTAGAAGCGGTACATATGTATATTCTTGATTAACATCGATAGCAGGATCTATATTTGTATGTCCGTCTGTTTCAACCCAAACTAGTTTCTCAGTTACATTCTCCCTATGTTCATTAGTTGTATATAAGTCGGAACCGGCCGTTTAGAACAACTATATCATATATCAACTATATGTATAGAAAACCGGCTGAAAATTAAAGAATTTGAGTTTAGTGACAACTTAGACATCTTCTAAAAATTTGGTCTTAATCAGACTATCATATCATATAGCTGCCATAGAAAAAATAGATTGAAAATTAAGTTTTGAGTATAAAAAGTTTTCTTTATAGACTGCAAGGGTATAACATCTTCGGTCCGCCGTAGATAACCTTGATTTCGTGTTTAACACATGAAATAACAAGAATTAAAGTGAATATAATTTATAAAATAAATTTATTTGATTTTTTATATCCAACAATTTGAAGTATACTATATCATACTTGTCTATGATATATTATAAATAAGTTCAACTTGTAGCTGCCGAGATGATAGAACTCAACAGATAGACGATTATATCCAAAACAGCGTACAAAAAAAACCATACATACCTGTTACCCTTACCGTGTGAACGCTATTCCTAGCGCCATTGACTTCGGCATTACCAAAGGACTCAAACAGCAGCAGATCAATGTGAAAGTGTAGACTGAGCTGTCATCGTACCATTGATTTTTGAATTGGACGAAGAAGCGCAACATTTCAAGGGAGATCCTAAAATGTTGCCACCTCAAGCTAATATTTTCTTGTTTAAAGCGCACATCATGCTCAACGCTCCCATCAACAACTGCAGCGAACTGGAAGCATACGTCGATTTGGTAACTTCCACAATAGCTGAAGCTAAGCAATTAGGTTCTCTGTCTGCTAGGACGGCGTCGTTATTAAACCCAGAGGCAAGGGCAATGCTGACATGGTCCTGCTCCATACTATGCGATCCTCAAATCTTTCATTCTCGATCGCACATTTGACGTGGCAATATCGAAAGTGATCTCCGGCTGGTACTAGTGGGAGACCAATTAAATGCAGCCGATATGTTGATAAGCTGGTGGCGCACCCAAACTTTCTAGCAAACCCTCTGCCCCTGCGTCGACATGAAAGAATTAACTCCATCGACCTCCCCACCTGTAAAATATAAGTTTTGTAAATACTTTGTAATTAAATCGTATTAATATTTGTAAATTATTAAACATTTTAGGGCCCTCTGTACCTAATGCCCCTTCCAAATGTTAAATGTCTGGTTATATTGAGAAACTACTGAATGATTCCGGCAAGTATAAATACGAAAAAAAAATACTGAAACTATACCAGGGGAACGGAAGCAGCAAGCAACTTCTTCAAATATTTGAAATACTGTCTACATTGTAACTGTCAGTTAAACAGCTGCGAATAAGTATTTTTATTGGTAGCACTAATCCGTTTACCAGCTGTACATTAGCTTATTGGCAGCACTGAACGATAAGCTTATCGTGGCAAATTGTTAAAATAAAACAATACTAACGGCCCGTGTATTATCAATAATTTAAATATATATTTTTAATACACTATTATCCTATTATCAACATTTTCTGTCATGTTTCAATAAATTTATAGTCAAAGTCACGTCATTATTGACTATTGTATGCATTTAGTAAAATCTATCGATTGCTCATCAAATATATGCTATTGGATTTATCGATACATATTGTATAATTCGTTTCATTCTTTTTATTTATTTTGTTGTGTCTCTATTTGAATCGCCAAAAAATGGCACAAGTGTTGCTGAGAAACCTAAGCAGAACTAGCTACAGCTGTAGCCCCATTGCCATCAATAGCATCACCGCCAGCAGTGTTAGTTCTTCCAGTGGCAACAACAGCAACAACCGACAACTGCATACAACGCCGGCATGCTGTGAGATACGTAAACTTGCACGACTGCGTGTAGTGGACAACAGTGATCTGGGCAAACGTGCCATGGCTGAAGGTCGTCCACCACGCTGTATACATGTCTACAATAAACGTGGTGTTGGTCTCATTGGTGACAAAGTTCTCGTGGCCATCAAGGGACAAATGAAGAAAGGAATTTTGGTTGGTCTTAAACAGAAGCAACGTCCAAAGCAGCCACAATTCGATAGCAACAATTTGGTATTAATCGATGACAATGGCAGTCCATTGGGCACACGAATACATGTACCAATACCTACCATATTACGCACCATACTTAAAGAGAAGACACTATCAAAGGGTGCCGACTATACCAAAGTTTTGGCCATTGCTAGTCGTTATGTTTAAGTTTTTCTTTTGATTACCGCCCTCTATATGCAATGAAAAAAATAAAACTCGACTATTGTTATAGTAATAAGTAGTATATTGGTAGTTTTTATATATTTTTATCATTTTGTTTTTGTTTCTTCTCTTTTCTTCTTCAATCAGCTAGCTTAGTACATGCCTAACGTGTATTTGTGTGTATGTGTGTGTGGTTGTGTATGTGTCTATATGTATGCATCTGTAGATGTGTGTGTATGAATATTTAATTAAATGTATGTACATATGCGCATTTCACTTTTAGTTACTTTACAGTTTCATAGTTTTTAGTTGTTGTTTTTCAGTTTTTGTATACCCTTGCGAAGGCTATATTCAATTTGTCCTGCCGTTTGTAACGCTCATAAAAGTATATGAACACCATCAACAGCAGAATTCCATGTTGTGTGTTCGTCGGTCCTTCTATGATACCTGGCATACGAACTCCCTATGGGGTCATAAGCTATCTATAAATTGGAACTGGTCTGATAGGATCTTTATATCAACAAATGGGAACACTATAGCATATGGCTACATTAGGAAACTTCTTCTAACCGAAGTCTGCAAGGGTATGGCATCCTCGGCATGCCGAAAATAAATTTTCGTTCTTCTTATTTTTTTTTGTTTGTTAACAGAAAATGGTTGCTCTTCAGGCTGAGGTCAATTACAGGAAAATAGCAGCATAAGTTCAGCAGTCAAAGCCAAAAGAGTGTGTGTGTATGTGTATGTCTCTAAGTATGTATAGTAGAGAGGGAGAGACTTGTGCTTTGTCTCTGTCACTTCTCACTATCTCTCTGTTTTTGTCTCTTTCTCTTACGTTATGGCTTTTTCATTTTGACCATATAAATAAACATGAAATTTGAAAAGCAAATTATAGATATATATATACATATATATATATCTTCTGCTTCGCATCATTAATGGATAAGTAAGTACAGGTACAGCCGCCAAAAATTATTTGCATTCGCTTCACCATCGTCCAACCAATCACCATATATCCTTTGTCTATCCAATTCCAACTCTGTATACAGAATATTAGATATTACCGGAACTATTGTAGAATTGAAAATTATTATAATTCACTGGCGTCTTGGGACTTGGACACATATACATGAAATCATCATTTTGTAATTGTGATTGGGTTAAATTTGGTTCACTGGCGCTTTGATGTATTTTAGGTAATGTGCGCAGCATATTTTCTAGCATGTTCAACAGTGGCCGAAATAATGGTCGATCTTTTGGATTGTATTTAATGCAATCCTCGGATAAACGTTTAAGTGCTTGCGGTGCATCCGAACGAACCTGTGTCATATCCGGACGCAACAATCCGCGTCCAACCATAAATAATATTTGATCCTTGTTGCTAATGTTACGATATGGCAAACATTCGGCTAACAGCTCATACATTACAATGCCAAAGGCATATACATCCGATTGAAATGAATAGGGATTCAATTCCTGCATACGTATTACTTCTGGTGCCATCCATAAAATGCTACCCGTTGGCTGATTCGCTTGCTTTTCGCCGGACCAACGTGTCTTGGCTGTTGCCAGACCGAAATCTCCAATCTTCACTGATAGATCCTCATGCAGAAATATATTATTTGTTTTGAGATCCCTGTGATAATTTGGAGTATACCAGATGAATATGAGTATATAAAGATTAGATTATTATTATTGTTCCATACTCACCTGTGTATTATATTCTTTGCATGCAAATAATCCATGCCCTGCGCCACTTGACGCCCAATATCGATAAGCGTATTGAGCTTAAATTTCGTCTCGCTGACATGCACATGCTTGTACAGACTGCTCCCCTCGCACCATTGTGTGACAATGGCTAGCGATGGCTTTGACACGCATCCCATAAACAATAGGATGTTGCAATGTCTAGTCTTCTTTAACATTGCCACCTCGTTCTTGAATGCCTGAAGCTGTGCCGGACTTGGAGTCTTCACCTTCAGTGTCTTCACTGCAACAGATCCATGCCAATGTGCTCGATATACAGTACCAAATGATCCCGAACCAATTCGTGGCCCAATCAATATTTCCTCAGCTTGTATATTCTAAAGTGTCAAAAGGGAAAGACCAAAACAAAATTAATTTATGCATAGTCCAAGAAATGTTTTTATACCCAGAAAGTGGCATGGTAGACCCCATGTCTCTCAATTATACATAAGTTGGAGATGACTGGGTCGGACCACTATATCATAAAGCTACTATAAGAACAAACGTTCAAAAATATTGAGTTTTTGTATGAGCAACTTCCGACTGAAACTTACAGGATTTGAGTTAATAGACTTATTTCAGCCAAATTTGGTCTAAATTGTACAACTGTCATATAACCAATCGGTCCAAAATTGTCTTTTGGTATGCAAAACTTTTTCTTGAAGTGTTCAAGGATATGACATAAAGTTAACATTCTTCTTTCATACAAAGTTATTTTCAGAGAGCTTTCAAATTAGGACAAGAATATGCTGCGATCGTCTTTTGAATCATCAAGAATATATATACATATATGAAGGTCAATGGTCTGTCACGTCATCTACTTCTGGTAACGTAACTACCATAGATATATATGCAGATTATAATCTATTATCTAGAATACTTGTTAAATATTTTACCCAATTTTCTTCCGAATTTTTAGCATCACGCAAAAGCAAATTTTTATTGCTCTCATCCGCAGAGCGAGCGCGTGGTCGATTGTGCTTCATGGTGCTGGTTGGCGAGGATTGTGTTGAGTTCGAATGATCAGTATGCTGATGATACTGTAATATAACCAAAAAAGAAATGAGATTAAGATTGAGTTTTTCCTCCTCCAAGCACTCCTACTTACCGGCAATGGCGGCCTTGATTGCATGAGACTGCGCTGTGTTTCATTTGTCACAGGTTTAATATTGTTAATGCAAACATTTGGTGCCGAATTTGAGCGGTCATCTTGACTGATGCGTGGAGGACGACCTTGACGATTAGCCGATGGTTTCCAGCTGTTTGTTATTGTTGATCCTGTGTTTGTTGTGCTGCTGCTACAAGTGCTGCTGCCTCGACGAATGCTCATATTAAAACGTACAGCATTGCCACGTGCCACCGGCAAGCCAACGGAATTATCGGGACACGATGATAGCAAACGTTCATAGTAACTGTCCACGGAGAAGGGTTGACACAACATCGGCACACGGCCGGCACAACGTTGATGAAAACGGAAATTACATTGGCTGCAATAGAAGCCAGTGAAGAGCAGACGTCGGCAACCTTCACAAAAGACAAGCGAGAAGAATGTCTTGCGTATGAATTGATGCTTGATGTGTGGACCAAGTGGGAATTTATCGAGTAGACGCACATAGATCTCCTCAACGTGCAAGGTGCCAATGTCCGTGTTCCACGGTATGATATGTCGTCCGCTATGCGGCGTTGTGCTCACCTCGCACATTGATGGCTCCAATTGGCGCAATTTGAGTGCTTTCATCAGTGCATCGCAGAGACGTGTACCGGCAACGACCTCAACGGAAGTGCGTTGCTGATTGGGTAAATGTGCACGCAAGAGAACTTTTGGTTGTCTAGTTAGTGTACCATATGGATTACCCGTACCCATGCCCATGACCATGCCCGTACCAGCTGCTGTAGTTGTAACTGTTCCCGCTAACAGCACTGAGCCGGCGCCAATGCCACTTGTGACTAAACTGGAGTTAAGACTATCGGTCAAATCATGTCCATGTCCATGTCCATGTCTTGCTAGTTGACGCTGTTGCTGTAAGATTTGTGTTTGATTTTGATAATGTGGCTGATCAGTTTGTTTATGTAGAGCATCGCTATGGCTATGACTCTGACTCTGACTGTGGCATTCCTCTTCCTGTTGCTGTGCATTCAATTGTTCCATAAGCTCATCTTCTTTGGCTTCCAATTCGTGCAACTTCGAGGTTAGCTCTTGATATTCTATATATACAAAAACATAACCAGACATAAACAAAAAAAATAAAAATAATAAAAAAAAAAAGAAATTTGAGACGTGAAATATGAGAATCAATGATGCATGGAAGGCAAAGCAAATTGCAAACACAAAGGGGAAGGGGAAATGTAAGTGTAAGTGGACGACAAAGGGAATGTGGCATGAATCTATATACGTATATACTCACCTATTAAGTACATGGCTGGTGGCTCCTGCAGATTGGCAAACTTGGCATTGAGTGCATCGATATTCTCTCTCGTTACATGCTTCACCAGCTGCACATTGTGCAGTTCATCAGCAAGAGGATCATATAGTTCACTATCGCTTTCTGCTGACGATTCGCTCGACATGATTATGCTGCTTCTTTAGTTTTTGTTTTTTATTTTCTATATTAGTTTTTTGTTCTTTTTTATGTTGGTCAGTTTTTAGCAGTTTCGTAGCAGTTAGCTTTTGTTCAACTTCACCTTTAAAACTTAACTCAATTCTTCTTCTTCTTCTACTAGTGCATAGGTGCCCGACTGACCATGACCCTGAACTGTGTTTTTGCTTCTTTTTTTTTTTGATTCGTTTTCCTTATACTCTGCTTTTGCCGTTAGTTATTTTTCCCAATTGTAACCGTTGTGGTTGTTGTTGTTGTTGGTACTGTTGCTGCTAATGTTGCTGTTGCTGCTGTTTTGATTTGCAAATACTATTTATGCTTTGCTTCTTCGTTTATTCTTGTTTGTTTGCGCTTGCGTTCAAAATTTGCTCGACACTGGACACTGGATACCACCCACGTCCGCATCTGAAAGCACATCTATAGGCACATCCACATCCACGTCCAGTAGCATTTGCAGTACCAGTATCAGCAGATAGACGACGCCTGCTGCTGGCAGCCAGCGGCTGCATTTTTTAACTAAACCGACTTTTAATTGATTAATATATTCGCGTACCGCGGATGCTGTTCTCTATTTCTCTTCACTGCTGCAGTTCAGCTGCTAATGTGATTTGCACAAGTATTTTTTAAGTAACGATACATTGTGGCGTGACACGATTAATCGCCACTAACAGCTATTTCAACCGAATTGAGCTTTATGAACTTTTGCCAGTGTTGTCAGACTTTTTTTTATTTCAGCTGATTTAAATTGTTGCGTCTCTTTTATTAAATTTTCATGTCAATGATAAACAATTTATGAGTATTAATAATTATTTTATTATTAATAATAAAATGTATTTTTTTAATTATATTTAATTTACAATTTTAGCATATTCAATGTTTAAAATTAACTATAGTTCATATGAACATTGCAAGGAAATAACAAAGTGAGCTAAAATGAACTCATTGAACAAACAAACCAATTAGAAAAGAACTAGTTCATTTTCATTTACTCGTCTATTCATAACAATGCGCAACCCTAGAAAACTAACTGATTTCCATTTGCATCATTGAAATGTTGAATATCAATGAAATAGTAAATAATTCAATTCATAAATCGAGATAAAATCTGACTGAAACTATTAAATAATTCTTCTTTTTTAGCGATGAGCTGCTTTGCGATAACTTTTGCGCATGCGCCATACTTTGCTTGTTGTTAATAATTACGCATCTCTAGTACAATTTTAAATAGATTTAAAGATTCATTGGATTTGTTGTCTAAGTCGACAAGAGAGAGTGTGTGCGTGAGAGAGATAGATAAAGAGGAACAGAGATGAGCTCGGAATTTCTGACTGGTTGCCATATACCATTAGTAGTACCAATTGATGTTCGTTCATCAACTGCACCGTATCAGATTGGCGGCGGACGTTTTCTGCCGCCTGGCAAGCAGAAGGCAACATTGAAAAATATGCAGAATGCAATTACTGTTGCTGTTGCAACACCAAGTGCAGTTGCGGTGCCAACATCATTACCTATTTCAGTACCAGTTGCATCCCTACGCAAACTAAAGCGTAAACTTATTGAACAACCGCCACATCAGGCAGCTGTTCCTGCTGCTGTAACTGTTCCTGCTACTGATGGCAACACCTTGGTCATGTTTCAAGGACGCGATCAAAGCTATCCGGATGAATTGAATAAATTAATACAGCCACTATCCTGTCAACTATGCAAATCGCAGATGACCTCAATGAAGAGTGCCAAGGATCATTATGAGTCCAAATCGCATGATCGTCATATTAGCGCTTGGCTGGCCAAGAACTATACTGAGGTTGGTCTGCAGACACCGCCAATAAAACGTTTAGTCAAGGAGGGTCCCACAGGCCCAAATGCATTTCATTGTAATTTATGCGATTTAGCACTAACATCCAAGACTCACGCACGTCAACATTATTCAGGACGTAAGCATCAATTGGTTGAACAGAAACGATCAAAACCATCTGGTGCCGGCTACTATAATACCGATGGTAATTGGGTACGCACGGCCACCAAAGCGGAACCAAACTTTGATGATAATCGCTTTGGTATTGGCGAACTATTTAAATCGACCGAAACGACAGACCATTCTATGCAGGAGCCAAGACGCATAGAAGTGATGACTACCAATGGAAGAAAGCCAAAGGAAGATGCTAAACCTAATGCTGCCGCTGCTGCTGCTGCTACTAGTGTTGGCGCTGGTGCTGGTGCTACTCCTGTTGCAGCTGTAGTTGACCAGAGCTTGACTTGTTCCGTATGCAACATCAGTGTTACGTCTGCTTCACAAATTCAAATGCATCTGGAGGGTGCTAAGCATCAGAAGAATCTTCGCAAGCAGAATTTGGATGATGATCCCACAACCATTTCCAAATCAAGCAATTATGCTCACGAGAAGATACTTGGTCCCACAATACCTGTAGTCATTGATGATGATGATAATCTATCCATGTATCGTACACCATCCGGATCCTATTATTGCAAGCTATGTAACAAGGCCATGAATCATATATCCATATTGCAACAACACTTGCAGGGCAAGAAACATCTCAAAACTGTACGTCTACAGAACCCTTAAATATATATAAAAATATGTCTAGACTCGACAGAACTATGAAATTATAACTATATATATCTCAATATATATATATATACATATATATGATAGAAATAGATATCATAAAAGAATGTTACAAATACTTACCAAAAACGCAAAGCAAAGTTATCCTTGGCATGCCGAAGATTTCATATTCTTCCAAGGCAGTTTTGATAAATCGCTCCTATTGGAAGATCTACATACTATATAGCGTTCGATTCGGATAGCCAAAACGAGAAAGTTGTACATGCAAAGAGTCAATTTTCGTCTGATCCGGGAACATTAAAAATCATTTAAGTTTCATCTTTACAACTAAAATGGCAGAGATATAGGCACTGTCAGACCTTCCTTAGGGCGTTACAAAATGAATATAGCCTTGCAAGCGTATACAATGTAGTTCAAAATCCCCAAATCGCAATTTGCACGATTATAATGCTTATTATAAAACACTGAGAATGCGTTCTTCGATTTTTAAATTAAGCAAACAAAATCTTAATTAATAAATAAATATATATATAATATGAAATATATATTAAAAATAAGTTTAAAAATTCATAAAATAATCTAAGTTTTTTTTTTTCGGAAATTACATGTAGATCTTAAACATGACTTTTATTGTATTAAATTTGAAATTTCAAATTCCAATGAATTTAATGATGTCTTCTGGAGAATTTTAATTTTAATTTAACAAAAAAAAAATTGTTTTAAGTCTATATGATCCGTAATTGCATCAAAGACACTTTAAATAAGCTCAGTGTCTAATAAAAATTTAAATAAAATATAAATATAAGAAAAGTATTGCGATTCAATTCACGATTTATTTTTCATACATAATAACATTAACATATGTAATTGGATTCATTATAAATTCTGCTCATTTTTTTTATCATATTTTTCAGTTTCAGTTTTTGTATACATTTTTTTTTTGTTTTTCTTGTTGACAAATTACAATTATATTTGCAAATTGTATTTCAGGACTTTTTTGTTTTGTTTTGTTTTGTGTAAATGTTTAAAAAAGAAATGCACTTTGATCTTAAGAAATAATAGCTCAATTTTGGCTATGAATATGCTGGCATTATTTACAAGATTATCAATAGAAAAGTGAAGAGCTAGGGGGTGTTGGCTTGGGAAGAGACGAGAAGAGACTGGGGATAGGATGGATAACATAACTTCTTTAACTCAATTATTTCACAGCATTTCAAATCAAATTGAAACAGAGCCGATAGGCAAATCCATTATACAATATATAGGATATATATCAATATATATATATATATATATATATATATATATTGTGTAAATAGAGCAATATATATATATATATATATATATATATTTGGTTTGGCCATTTTTATTGTGTGGGCGAGAATTCAGTGGGCGCCAAGACGCGACAATGCATCTCGCGAATCAATGGCACAGTGTATGCGACACATTCATCCCAACCGGGTGAACGCCAAGCTGCCTCTCTGGTTTCCTTGCGATCCTGCAGCGACTTGTAACCTGATAATAATGAATATATAGTATATAGATATATATATCTAGTACATTTAATACTAATACTTACACCAAATATGATGAACATTATAGAGTCGACCAATCTGTGAGAAGAATCCTGCAAAGGCTTCATTATTATGTTTACGGAAATTAATAGCACGTGCCCAATTGTTGCCCCATTCGATCATAGTGCCAGGTGTTAAACGATATGATCTGTATATAATTTCAAACAAATATAAATTATATATAATCGGAAAGTATTATATGTATATATATATATATATATATATATATATATATATATGTGAAAACTTGCCGCATTTCATAGATATTTTTGCCACCACGACTCTCAATTTGTGGCCAATAGCTAAAGGCCAACAGATATTGTAGATGACGTGAACGTAAAAATTTCGATCGTTGATTCATTAATTTCAAATATTCTGGATCATTCCATAGATCCTCTTTGGCCTGATCGATTTTTTCAAATCCGCCCGTATATTTCCATAAATGCAAACATTGATCCATATCGCCAACTTGAACGGTCCATGAGGCGACCAAATTGCACGATAGTCCCGATTTTTTCTCATTTATCAAGGCCACAGTATTTTTACTAGAAAAATTTATAATTTATATAGTATAAGTGGAAATATGAATTTACGCGATAAGCTAGCAATAATTATGCTTAATTTATAATTTTGTAATAAGACAATAAGACAAAATAGTTTTTGTTTATACAAGAATCAAATTTTTGAACTATTCTATTGATTTTGCATCCAAGCTTATTGCAATCTCTAAAATATATAGCAACTAGTTTTGACTTGACTGTTGATGCTGATCCAGAATATAAACATATATATATAAATATAAATATTTTTATTTGAACACTCACTAATTATTCAAATAGTTACCCATGGAATCGGGTCGCACATTATGCGTATGCAAAGCATAAATAATTTCCTTGTCGCTCAACATGCGACTGTGCGATTCCTTGGTTGGTTCGATTTTTCGCACCAATAGTTTGGAGAACCATGATTCCGAATCCTTGCAGCTGGCAGTCGTTGAAAGTGATCTAGAATATTAAATATATATATATATATATAAATTAAATAAAATTATTAAAATTTTTTAATTAATATTAATAAATGAATATTAATAAATCAAATTAATATTAATAATAATAAAAAATAAGATAAATAGCTATACATTTATTAGACTATCTATTACTTTATTAAGATATCAACAATTTTGACCACTGTCCATATCAATTTGAATTTTGAAACGTACCTGATAGCGATGTGGCCGGTAGTGTTGCCCACTGTCCAGATATTACGTAGGTTCAACATTTTTTTCGTTTAGACGATTGGACGATGATTTGAATGGAAACTGTGGGAAATCGTTAGCATGTTATTTATTCATATTTTTTGTTTTTTTTTTTTGTGTTATCATTCAGATTGTTGTTGTTGCTGCTGCTTTTGCATTGGCCCCGTGTACTTTAGTCAAGGTGAAGTCAGAGTCAGACAGAAACAGAAACACAAGTGGCAAATAACAAATGTTTTTCAGTTTCAATTTACGTTCTTTATCATTTCCATCGATAAATAAATGCTTCAGTTCTTTATTTTCTGCATTAATTAATTATTATGAAGCCACAGACACAGCTGAAATCATTGCATTGCACACAGGGTACAACTGCAGCGGCATTTCAGCTTAATTCATATGCATATGTCTGTGTGTGTGCACAGACACCTGTACATACATATTTAAATGTATAAATTTACAATAATATATAAGCATATGCTAATATATATTTTATATACACACACATAGCAAGTACTTTCTTATATATACATATGTATGTACATAGAGAATATTGAACCTTATCAATAAGTATAAAAAATATACACAATTATTTAATAACTTTTCTTTTCGTGTCACCTTTTTATGTGTATGCACTCTTTTGTTGCAAAATATATATAAAAAAAAAGAAGAATATTTATATATATATTTCCTTTTATCACTAGTTAAGTGTTAATGTTGTCTTATATATTTAAACAAAAAGAAAATAAAAAAATTCGTGCTATAAATAAGTTATGCGATAGACTACGCAATTATATCGATGCATAATATATCGATATCGTGCAATGCATTATACTCACGACCATCGATTGCTCATCAGCTGGCAGCCCGTGAATGAACATGTGTTCATCACTGCAGGCGTTCACAACGGTTTTACAAGTAGAAAACAGAAATACGTTAATTTTAAATGTAATTAAATGTAATTTATAAATATATATAAACCTGAAATATTTATATATAGAAGACACAAAAAATTGAATAATACGACAATAAATAATCTTCACGAACATGATCTTTATTAACTGAAGTGCAGCTGTACAAATGTAATTCTTCTATGAGAGTTTTTCATTTACAGGCTTTGCTAAAGAAGAGATTGTTTATTCAATCGTAAATAATAATTATAGAAGTTTCTGTTTATTATTATTATTACGTTTATGCTGCGATGCCGGACGATCACATATGTATACTCTATGCAATGATCAGCATTCACGGTAAATTCTAAATATGCGTGCCTGTTCATCCGTCTGTCTGTCTACCTCCACCCGTGTGGTTGGCGGGTCTTAGAATATCACCACAGCGAATCTCTGCTGGTCGTATGAGACGACTGAGTGAGATAAATGGGCTGTAAGTCCCGCGCTAAAGGAGTCAGTCCCCGTGTGTCCGGCGGGTCTGAGAATTCCGGCACAGTTTTAAACCGCTTGTCGTATGAGGCGACTACAGGTACTTGGGCTACCCTATGTCCGAGCTTGTCGAAGCTGAAGGGGAGGGGATACCGATCCCTTATATTCGGTGCCACGAGTTGAGAGTGTGTCTCCAAGGCCTCTCATTGAGGTCGGCCCCCTAGTGGGAGTACCGTGGTGGCTGTGGTTAGCGTAGTGTTGCGCGTCAACGCCGAAGAGAAGTTGCTAGATGCTTTGCCCCCCACCAAGAGGGAATGCACACCCGATAGTGTGCATTCAATTTGATACTGTAAAGATTGAGGCCTCTGCCATCCGTCCGTTTGTCTGTCTGTCTGCTCGTCTGCTTATCATGTCTATCATGTCGTCTACTTATGGGCTTTACATGGTACATTTGCTGGTGCCACCCTTTTGTAGTCTACGAATAACGAGTATAAAATAATCAAACAAGCAAACAATTTTGTATGATTCTTATATTTGAAAGTGTGTATTTTGATTTACTTGTAATATGACAACTTGCATCATGACAATTCACAATTACCGTAATTCAACAATATTAGTGAATGGGATCCACAGTATGAGAGATGCACTGGAATCCATTCAAGTAGAGATTATCATTAACTAAGTGATATTAATATACAAATCAATTGAAACACTTTAACTATACAATAATATAATCATAATCATAATCATAATCATAATCATAATCATAATCATAATAATGATAATAATAATAATAATAATAATAATAATAATAATAATAATAATGATAATAATACATTTTGTGTTTTTTTTTTTGTTTTTTTTTTAAATATAATTATATATGTAGTAAATACAATTTGGGCTAGTGGAATGAGGATTCGACATGTTAGGATTACCAGCATATGGTAAAGGTATATCAGATCAGGTATAACCTTAACCTCTGTCAATATTACAATATTTACAAACATACTAATTGCCAAAGCACACAATTAAATGTTTAAATAATTTGTATAAGTGTTAGTTAAACTTTTACTTACACATCCAACACAACATAAACAATTCACAATGTTTTTCCATCATTTTTTTTTTTTTTCAATTCTTCTTGTGATTTTTTTTTTTTACAATTTTTATAGTTTTTGTAATTTTCTTAGTTTTTTGTTGCTTTTTCTTTAAGTTTGTTTTTTTCTTCTTTTTTTTTTTTTTTAATTTATTATAATATATAATAACATATAATAACAAAGTTTTGGCTAAGTTCTTAAACTGATATTTTTTTGGGGAAATTCTATATTAAAAAAAAATAAAATAAAAAACAAAAAAAATTAATTATTGTATTTTTTAACTTTACATACAGTAAAATTTCATTTAGAAGTTTTGCGAATGGAAGAATGAAAGTCGTGTAAATTGATATAGAAAATCCTATGCATTTATACTAGTACATGTTTTTTTTTTTTTTTTTTTAGATATAGATATATGTATACGAATATCTGTTGCTTTTACTGTTGTTGTTGTTGTTGTAGTTGTTTTCTTTTTGTTTTTCATTTTCTGTTTCATTTATTTATTTGGACATTTCGAACTGTTTCGCAGCTAGACAAAAGGAATTTGAATTCATATTAGATACAAATATCCAAATGCAAATGGATTAAGGATCGAATATATATTTTTTTTGGGGGTAGATATATTTGTAGGTATCAATTCCTTATCATTAAGCACTCATTACTCATTGATAATGCGAAACTGCAAATGAAATTGATTCTTAAGTATGTAAAAGAAAACCACTAGGAAGGAAAGACTCCAGGATAATGCCAAGCAACTGGAAGATTTGTGTGCTACATTATGTTGGACAGCAGCTGGTAATTCGCCTGTAAGAGAAACCAAAACAAAAAAAAAACATAATTAACAATAATTTTATTAAATTTAATCAATTTACTAAGAATTATTACCTGTAAGTACTTGAACTTGAACAATAACTGTAAATAGTCGACCAAGTGAACAGGAATAATTTCCGCTATCTGCAAGTTTAGCATCTGCTATGGTAATACGACTAGTTAGCCATTTATCAGAAACGCTGTTAAATTAAAAATAAATAAATATAATATATAATTTAAGAATTATGATCTTAAAATTTCTTCTTCTTCAAAAAAAAAAATAATAATTACCTAGAACGTCTATTGGTCAGTGCATGAAGATGTTCCTCGTCCTTGGCCCAAGTTATAAAGTTAGTAAAGTATTTATCTAGCTCTTGGCTTGAAAGTGTATGTGTTTGATTTGAATCATTAATCAAATTTAGATTCAGATTCAGTTCATTCGTCTCATTCAATTTAGTGTTAGAGTTAACGGACTCCGTTGATTTAAATATGTTATAGTGCTCTTTGAGAAAAAAATTACGCGATATTTGACACTGTAGATCGACAGTGCTGCCAGATTTATAATATCGATCACCAACATCTCGTTCATGTTCATCAATAATTCTTAATGGTGGCTCTGTACAAATACAAACAAAATTATTATTATTATTAATTATCATTGAATTTGAATTATTAGATTGATCAAATATTTACCCAATATTGTAAGATTTGTGGTAAAGACCCGCGGGGGATGCGTTGAAACCTGACACATATAGATGCCGGCATCTTCCCTTTGTGTTGGATTTATCATTAGACGCCAATTGTTTGGATATTGAAATTTAACACGAATGCGCGGATCACCACTATATGTAACATTTCCCACTGTCAATAGGGATACCTTCTCAGTGGTACGCCTTACCCACATTACCTAAAAATAATTAAAAATAGAAATGAAATCAATAATAAATAATATTGAAATCAATTTACCGTCTTATCCTTTAGCATGCCAACGCGACAATTGAGCACGGCTTCAGTAAATAAATGAACAGCGGATACTAGAATTTTGCCAGGATCAATTTGGCTCGATGGTTCCTCAAAGAATGGTCCATAGTGATTCTCATGATGATACTTGCTGCGAAATGTACGTGATCGTTCCACATCAGCGGAACCTCCACTAGTCCAATGATTTCTGGAACGTGTTGAATCGTTGGGTTGTTTAACAGCGCTTCGAGAACTCTTGGTCGTCGTTATTGCAGTCAATGTCGATATACCCGTTGGCAAAAATTCTATAGAACGTGTTACATAATTTCTGATTGTTGTAATATTGGGTATACCATCGATTTCAGATGTTTTCATCGATGTCTGCTCACTATTACCACCAGCTCGTCTTGTTGTTCTTATTGTTGTTGTCGATGGCTGAGTATTAGCTGACATAGGGAATACGTCAGCAATTGTTGCTGTCGAACTGGCAGCAGTAATAAAAGATATTCCTCTGGTCGTATTACGTTCATCAAAATAAAAATTATTTTCCGTATTATTATTATTATTCGCTATGCTCTCAATCGTTGATGACGTTGATGATGATGATGATGATGATGATGCTGCTGCTGCTGCTGGTGTTGTTCCTGTTGAGAATGAATTGAAAATCAAGTTTATAGTTGCAATTTGAGAACTGTACAGCAGGCTGTACATACGAGTATATGTATATATATAATACTCGTACCTATATCATATTAAAATCGTGTCGATTATAAATTATTGAATTGTTTCCTATCTCAATTTTCTGTCATTTATCGTAACATTTGTGAAATTGAATTTACTCATTGTTCGTTTCAACTTACCACAGACACAGGGAAACTGTGTTCCAATCGCAAACACAATGGCAAACAATCGTGTAAGATGCAAACTCTGATTCCGACTACGACTACGACTCCGATTGCGATTGCGACTCCAACTCCAACTTCGACTCTGAGTCTCACTCTGACGCTGATACTGTTTTAGTCTGTGGCTTGGCCCAATCTCGGAACGCTGGAGTTGTGAATGCGTATGGGCCACGATTGATGCAGATGCTAATGATGGGCTATTAACTCTTGAACGCCTCATCCTTTGCACGGGGCGACGTGACTTTTGTAATCTGGTCTATTATAATCAGAAACCTTCATTTTATTCCAAAAACGTAACTGCCTTCAATTCGCTTGGCGGCAGTTTGACCATTATTTGCAATATGTTCTCAACGTGCTGGATTAAAATTGTTCTAAATCAACTGAAATTACATAATATAAAAATAAATATAAATATAAAGATGAAGATGAATGCGCATAGCTTATATTATATTTCAGTTAACTAATACAATTTCTAACTTAATATTATGTCTACGATATAAATATATACAGTAGACATACATATACTTATACATATGTAGCTCAGTGTTTCAATGTTAAGTTACATTGTCGGTAAAAATAGCTGCCTTAAATGTTCTGCATTTATTGCTTAATTTGTATGAAAAATAATGCCTTCAGCTACCTCCAAAATCTCTGCAATCAACTCAAAGGCGAATTATTCTAGCATATATATATATATATACAAGAAATAAACAATCTTTAATGTTAAAGTCACGTTTCCTTCATTTTTTCTTATTATTTATTTATTTATTCATTTATTTTTTTTTTTAATTTATTTTGTTTTTTTTATTTATTTAATGTCAACAAGAAAGAAAAGCGGGCCGACGATGTTATACTCTTGCAGTCTTGAAAGAAAACTTTTCATACAAAAACTCAATTTTCGTTTCTATGGTTCTGGCTGGCTCCGACTTGTCGACTCTGATCAAGAATATATTAAATTTTATTTTATGTCTGCCACGACTCCTCAGGTTCGTTACAAGGTCCTGTCCAAAATTAATAAATCCTCTGCAAGGGTAATAAAAATTTGTTTTTTCTTTACTTAAAATAAATTAATAAATAAATAAAATGTATTTGAATTTCCCTTACGGGAGAGGGAAAAAATAAAATGCAAATCAGAGCCAAAAATAACGAAATCAATGGATTTTGATCAGAAACTAGCAGCAAGTGGACATGCGAAAAAATTTTGTAAACAAAAGGAGCACCATGCCGATGAGGTGCAAAAGGACGGTATACGTCCACTGCATAATGCCGATATGGCTTTATGGAATTCAGATTTGGGGACTGCAGCTACCAATTGCCCCTGGTATGTGCGGGGTTCCACCCTGCATCATGACTTGAATCTGCACACAGTGGAAGATCAGATTGGAAGACATACCAGCCAATACAAGGACCGTCTGATGAGAAACCTCAGCATACTCGCTAGCACACTCGCTCAGCACACTCCTACCGGTTAGGCCACTAATTAGGCTGAAAAGACAAGGCTTCGCCAAAAATATGTAGGAGTAGCCAAACCCATTACTTAATCCTCGTATGGATACACGAGGTTAGGTTACTAATAATATATATTGTAAATTGTGTTGTTAAGATACTTATATTGAATGTATGGGTTCAGCGCTTTATCGGACTAAATAAATAAAAAAAAAAAAGTTACGTCTGCAAATCACAGCCCGAAAGTATGCCACTAAAAATTTGTGTGGTAATATTCTCTCTCTCTCTCACTCTTTTTATTATATTTATTCCGGCTGTTAAATTTAACAGTATCTATATTGACGCACAAACGAAGTCAAAAGTACCTTGGTGTTATTCTAGACAGAAGGCTGTGCTCTCATGGCAAAAGCTGAAAAAAATGGCGTAGCTATTTGCACCGTCCAGTAAGCTCTCCCTACGCAGTAAAGTGCATATCTATAAAGCCATCCTTAGCTCGATCTGGCGCTATGGTGTACAAATTTATGGCATTGCAGATAAAACATAAATAAAATTTAAATAAAATAAGATTAGCGCAAGCAAAAATACTAAGACGAATATGTAATGCCCCCGGGAACATGCGCACGAGAGATATTGAGAAGGATCTTAAGGTCCCCATAGTTGGCGATGCTATTCAGAAGCATTCGGGCAAATATCTGCAGAGAATGGATTTTCATACCAAACCATTAGTGAGAAGGCTAAGAAATGCTCCAAGAAAGAGAAGACTGAAGAGATGCCATCCCCAGGATATTCCAACGAGGTCCCTAGTATATTTTTGTTAACTAATATTAGATATAGATATAGATACATATAATAATTGATATAGATACATCATAATATGATTAATTGTTATTAGATTTTTAAGGTACAACTTGTCAAGCTGCCAATAAGGTAGCAGAACACAAATTAAATAATAAAATATACAAATTTTTAACAAAAAAAAAAAAAAAAATTAATATTTTAACATGTTAAGAGTAAAATTAGTGCTGTGACTTGTTGTTAGTTCCTGATCACCTGGTATTTCAGACAGAAATTCGAATGATTTTGAAATTTCTATTATTATTATTATTTTTATTTTTTAACAGAAATTTAAATTCCTTTTTCATAATTCAAAGCCAAATTTTTGTTTTTCTAAATTTTTATTTTTTTTTATTATTTATTTCTACATTTTTCATTAATTTAAATTTCTTTGTTTTTATACTCGGTGCCCTTTGGGAACCAAGAGTATATTGGGTTAGTGACAAGAGCAAATGTATGTAACACCCATAAGGAGGCGTGGCCGACCCCATAAAGTATATATATTCTGACTCAGGATCAACAGCGGAGTCGATTGGAGCATGTCCGTCTGTCCGTCTGTCCGTCTGTCCGTCTGTCCGTCTGTCCGTCTGTCCGTCTGTCCGTCTGTCCGTCTGTCCGTCTGTACGTCCGTATGAACACACAGATCTCGGAGACTATAAGAGATAGAGACTTAATTTTTTTTGCATAGTGTTTGTAGTGTTTGCAGGCAGATCAAGTTTATTTTGGATTTTTGCCACGCCCCCCTCCGCCTCCACAAATCGATGAAAACCATTTTGAACACACCACTTCACCCACACCCAGTCAAGCTACAGCACTGAAATTTGGTACAAAGTTAGAATATGTTTATCTGGACGTTGTGTACAAATTTGGTACAGATCGGATAATAAACATGGAAGTTATACACATTTCAAATTTCAAAAGTTGAGAGGCGTTCGCTTGCTTGCTGTTCTCACCCCAAACGACGGCAACATTTTTTCAGTGTTTCTCACACTTGTGAAGAGCGTGGCTCAGTGGTTAGAGGGTTGAACTCGCGTGCATGAGGTCCGCGGTTCGATTCCCGAGACGATTTTTTTTAAAAAATTTTTTTTTAATTTTTTTTTTTTATATTAACTTAAAATTGGCGAGTGCGCAGCACGAGCAAAATAAATATATAATATAACTTTGGGCACCGAGTATTATATAGTCGAGCACACTCGACTATAACTTTCTTACTTGTTTTTTTTTGTATTGTCATAAATATTAAAAAAATGTAGTAATAATAATAATAAATACAAAAAAATCGGCAGGCCGAAGATTTCATACCCTTGCATTCCTAGAAGAAACACAAAAAATTTTTCATACAAAAATTCAGTTATCGGCCAACGTTCCTATGACAGCTATATGATATAGTGATCCGATCCGTTCATATCCAACTTATATATAGCTTATGAGCATAGAGAGTATGTGTATCAAGTTTCAATGAGATAGTTTTAAAACTGAGAAACTAGTTTGGATTTGAAACAGACGCGTCCTAAGGTTCGTTACAAACTCCTGTACAAAATTAATATATCCTTTACAAGAGTATAAAAATATGATATAGATATATGTAAATTTAAATTTATTGATGAAAATATTTGTTGCTTGAATTGAGAAAACACCAGAAACTCAAAACAAAAAAAAACTCAAATTAATATTAAAAATTAAAAAATTTAGTTTTGAATTTTGAGAAAATCTATAATATTTTTTTATGGTAAGCGTTGAGGAGTTAAGATCAAAAAGATTACTAAGTTAATTAAAGTCGATTAAACTTGAATTAATTCAACTGTTTAACTTCATAAAATATTCTCTTTTAGCTTAGCTAAGACTAACTAAAATAAGTAAGTAACTAAGTCAGAGCATAACTTAAGTTATGTTAAGTTCTTAACTTCTATAAAACAGACTTCAAAGTTTATACTCGTTCTACTGTTGCAATTCATTTGAAGTTTCACTCTAAATTAACTTGACTTTGAAATAAAAATAAAAATAAAAATATTAACGTAAAAGTTAATTTAGCATCGATAAGTCAAGTCTACTTCACATCAACGAAGTTCCAGTTTACTTTTTTGTTTTTTGTTTCTATTGAAATTTTAAATTTGTATGCAAGCAATTGACATTTTGATATGCTTTTGCAGGGTATATACATTTCATGCAGACGTTTGTAACGCTTTAAATTAAGGCAAGGCAGAGTCGCTTAACTATATACTATACATATATATTCCCGATCAGCATTATAGTAGTTATCGAAGTCAATTTTGATTATTCGTTGAAACTAACTTTGCATCTGTTTCTATGAGCAATAAGCTAATTTTATTTATTATTTTTTTTGGTAACCAAGAGACAGGTAAGGGAGGAGATGATTTAAACGAAATTCGACACATTGTTAAGAACATGAAAGAATAATACAAAATCGTAGAAGATAATATGTTCAAATTCTTAGAATTGAAAGAACAATAAGGCGCAACTATGTATATTATATGGATATATATATGTACATATATATCTTATATATCTGTACATATAGACATACATATAAGATATATATGTACATATATATATCCATATAATATACATAGTTGCGCCTTATTGTTCTTTCAATTCTAAGAATTTGAACATATTATCTTCTACGATTTTGTATTATTCTTTCATGTTCTTAACAATGTGTCGAATTTCGTTTAAATCATCTCCTCCCTTACCTGTCTCTTGGTTACCAAAAAAAATAATAAATAAAATTAGCTTATTGCTCATAGAAACAGATGCAAAGTTAGTTTCAAGTTTAATTGACAATGACATAACAAAAGAACAAAAAAAAAAAAAAAAATTAAAATTAAAATAAGAAAAAATACAAGCTGTGAAAATTTAACTTTTCTTTTTTAGCTCAACTTGAAATTGTCTTGCTCTTTGCGTGCTTTTTATACAAGTTCTCACAGATTGTTCCTATAGTCACTATATATAATATAGTAGTAAAAATGTATATAGCTGAAATATATTACATAGATTCGACATAAATGCTACAGTTTCTATTAGTTGAAGTTGAAGGACTTTGGATTGCAGTATTTTATTATATGTACAATCAATTAATGCTGCCATATATGAACAATCAGTTAAATATTATATTTTAGTATTAGAAAAAAGAAATTGTTTATAAATTAAAACATTCATGATTTAGCTTAAGTTATGAGTAGCATATGATATATAAATTGGAGACATTCTAGGAACAATCTGCTTAATATTTTATTATATTATCAATATTATTTATTAGCAAACAATTTATTTATAAATTATATGCACTAAGATCTATGTAATATATTTCAGCTATATACATTTTTAATACTATATTATATAGTGACTATTGGAACAATCAGTGAAAACACTAGCAAACATTCTAGGAACAATCTGCTCAATATTTTATTATATTATCAATATTACTTATTAGCAAACAATTTATTCATGAATTATATGCACTAAGATCTATGTAATATATTTCAGCTATATACATTTTTACTACTATATTATATATAGTGACTATAGGAACAATCTGTGAAAACTTGTATAAAAAGCACGCAAAGAGCAAGACAATTTCAAGTTGAGCTAAAGAAGAAAAGTTAAATTTTCACAGCTTGTATTTTTTCTTATTTTAATTTTAATTTTTTTTTTTTTTTTTGTTCTTTTGTTATGTCATTGTCAATTAAACTTGAAACTAACTTTGCATCTGTTTCTATGAGCAATAAGCTAATTTTATTTATTATTATTTTTTTTTTTTGGTAACCAAGAGACAGGTAAGGGAGGAGATGATTTAAACGAAATTCGACACATTGTTAAGAACATGAAAGAATAATACAAAATCGTAGAAGATAATATGTTCAATTTCTTAGAATTGAAAGAACAATAAGGCGCAACTATGTATATTATATGGATATATATATGTACATATATATCTTATATGTATGTCTATATATACAGATATATAAGATATATATTCGTGTAATGGCTTTTGAAATCGAATGAGAAATATATTTTTGTAAGATAAAATGTATAGAACTTCGTGTGTGGCAGCAAAGCAAACGTAAACTTATAGAAATAATAAAATAAAATAAAATAAAATAACAAGAAAAAGAAGAAGACGAAGACGAAGAAGCAGAAGATGAAGATGAAGAAAATGAAAAAGAAAGTTCGCTTAAAAGTGACTTTCTATTGACATAATATACAGATGAATAAAAGAAATTAAAGTTGATTCCTCAGGCGATAGTCTTTTGACCAAGTTCTCTGCCTGTTTGTTTTTTTTGTTTTTTTTTATTTATTTTTTGTTTCTTCATCGTTTTCTTCATCTTTCTTTGTCCATCATAGTTTATGTGATTTTTCTACCTCTACCCTCTATCCTTCGCTTCCCCCTATTGCTCACTGCACCTACGTCTACTCAGCTTTCCTTTAGCACACTTGCTTATTACATTTCTTCTCTCTCACTCTCACTCACGCTCTCACTCTCACGCTCTCTCTCGCTGTCCATCTCTCTTTGCCTTTGTGTATGTGTGTGTGTGTGTGTGTCTGTTTCGCTCGCTCAACTTTCTTTTACTTTGGGGCGTTGGTACTTGTCCAAGGAGCGAGTTGTGCATGGAGATGCTTGCCTGTGTAACAGAAAGGGGGAGGGAGAGGGAGAGTGCAGAGTGTGAGTATGAGTGTGAGAGAGTGCAGAGTGTGGAGAGTGAAAAGTGGGCGTTGAGCGGTTGAGCGTTTCTGTTTGCCCTTGGCTCACGACATAATCACCGTAATAAATATTATATTAGTGAAGTCGCTCTTGTTCTTGTTGTTGTTGTTATTGTTGTTGCTGTTACTGTTACTGCTGTTGCTTTTTTTTTTGCTCGTTTTCATCTTTTGCTCTGCTTGCTGACATTTTCGTCTTATGAACTTTTGTTGTTATTGTTGTTGTAATTGTTGTTGTTCTGAGTTGTTTTGGTTTGTTTTTGGTTTTCAGTTTCTGTTGTTCTTCTTGTTCTTGTTGTTGTTGTTGTTTGTCGTATCCCTTTTGTTTTTATTTCGTTTGCCCTTGTTGACATTTTTGATTTGCCAACCATTGGCAAGCCTCTACACCTTCTCTTCCCTACCGCTTAGCCTTCTCATTCACTGCTAGCAATAACAACAACAACAACAAGAAGAAGAAAAACAACGGAAAAACAAAATAAGTAAATAATTTTGAAGGTTACGAAACTATTTACTTATACAATGATAATAAATAAGAATAACGATGAAAATGAAAATGGAAAATGGAAAACAGAAAATGGAAAATGAAAAATGTGTATAAGCGGAAGGCTTAAAGCTTTTTGCGTATTCTAATTGCACTTAAAGCACAACAGGCTGGTATGGTGACCAGGAGTATCTCATAATACACAGCCACACACACACACGCACACATAGTGACACACACACACACACACACACACACATACATACATGTAGAGCAAAGACAACACAGAGCAGCAATAAAAGTCAAATGAGCTCCTTGGCGACGCTTGTAGAGCAAAAATTTTCATTTTATGAAATTCTCTTGCTACTATCATCATTATCATAATCATCATTATGAACATCATCATTATGATCATCATGAACAACTGAAAGATAAACATACAAAATCATCTTTATCTTCATTATCATTCCTCTCATTCATCATCATTTTCATCATTATCATCATCATCATTATCATCATCATCATTGCCATAGTCAGGTTTCTAAGCATTGCTTCGTTGATCATTATGATGTTTATTATTGTCATCGTTATGATGTTGGCCTCTCCAGAATAAGCACAAGAACATTAGCGACTGTCTCCCAGCTGCTTCGGCTGTCACGTCTTTTGTGGTGCTTTTCTTTTATTTACCCAGCACTCCCATACCATACCTGCATACCCCCCACCCCCCCTATCCCCTCCATCGCCAACAAGTCCTAATCCTGCAGTATGCTTCTCTATAGCACTGTGTCTCATGCCTGAAGGCAAGTTACCATCCCGTGCTGCTTGTTCATCATTTGCTTGTTTCTGCAGCATGTATCTTCAGCTTGTTTCTTGTTGGTCTACAGTTCTTCATCTTTTTCTGCTGCTGCTGCTGCCACTGCTGCTGCCACTGCTGCGTCATATTCTTTACCTGACTTTGACTAACTAGCTCTTAACGCTTAACGCTGCTACTGCTGCTGTTGCTGCCTACGTCTAACCCCTAAAACTTAAAATCTGGATATGTTTCGCATGGCATCTTGCCTTGTCTTGACTAAACAGTCGAGCTAAATGGAAGGATGCGGGTTTTCGGGTTGCAGGATGCGGAATGCGGGATGCGGGATGCGGCATGCGGCATGTAGAGTAACGAGTGTAGAGAATGGAGAGAGTTTAGTGCAGCACCTGCTGTGCCCCATGAGTGCAAAACGTGCTTTGTTTTGTTTTCTACGCATTACGAGCTAGCCTTGTATACACATTTCTTTCTTTTCTTTTTTTTCTTTCCTTTTTTTTTAGACTTTGACCCGCGACAGCGATGTAGCAGCCCCTAGCAGGCTCTTACCATTGCCAAACATGCTGTGTTCATTATACCAAAAATTCTACTTCTACTTTTTTTTTGTATGATTCAGATTAGAAAGTTATTCTGGCGACGGCAACCGCTTGACATTTTAAGGATTACGACGGCTTGCCTTACTGACTGACTGACTAGCTAGCTAACTTTTCTCAACTCCCTGACACACACACACTCACTCCCTCTCTCTCTCTCTCTCTCACATACATATACTTATGTGCTTATCTGATATTTGCGGCATTTAGTATATATTCCTTTTTATAATCCGAGTCTTAGACAAATGTAAGTACAATAAAAGTCGACAATGTATTAACATAAGTCCAATAAACAAAATCTTCAACTTTGCTCAAGTTCCATTAAACAAGAAAAAACAAAAACAACAACAACAAACAAAACAAAAAAAAAAAATCCTAAAAGCTATTACGAAATTTGTTAAATCTTTAATTTTAATTAGCCAAAAAAAAAAAAACAGAAAAAAAAGAGAAAAAAAAAATGTTGAACAAATGTTTTAAAGCAAGCGACATTTCCAGCTGACATCGTACAATCCTATATAATTTATGTATGCATTATTTATGCGTAAAGGGGAACCGTTTTCTAAGTCTTTCTCTCTCATTCTCTCTCTCTCTCTTTCTCTCTCATTGTCTCTCTCTCTGGTATGGGGAATTGGTTGGCAAAAATTACTTACGACTTTATTATTACAGTTTCTTATGACAAGATTACAAAAAAAAAAAAAAAAACACAAAAAAATGAAGAACCGAAAAGGCGAAAAGACAAAAAGAAAAAAAGAAAAAGAGCAACTTTATATGCTAAATAGATTAAAAAAAAGAAAAAAGAAAAGAAAGTATATTCTGTTACGCGTAACGGTACAATGGGTGTAATGACTTTTGTGACACCAGCAAATGTATGTTATGTGCATAAGTAGGCGTGGCCGACCACATAATTTACAAGTATATGTACATACATATATATATACATATATATTCATGTATAGGATCATGTCCGTCTGCCGTTGTCTGTTTGTTGGATTTTCTATTTGTTAGTCGATATCTTTGTCTGTCTGTCTCTCTCTCTCTTTGTCTGTCTCTCCGTCTGTCTATCTCTCTCTCCGTCTGTCTGTCTCTCTCTCCGTCTGTCTGTCTCTCTCTCCGTCTGTCTTTCCGTCTGTCTGTCTATCCGTCCGTCTGTCCATCTGTCTGTCTGTCTATCGGTCTGTCTGTCTGTCTGTCCGTCCGTCCGTCTGTCTGCCTGTCTGTCTGTCTGTCCATCTGTCCATCTGTCCGTCCGTCCGTCCGTCTGCCTGTCCGTCCGTCTGTCTGTCCGTCAGTCTGTCCGTCTGTCCGTCTGTCTGTCTGTCTGTCTGTCTGTCTGTCTGTCCGTCTGTCTATCCGTCTGTCTATCCGTCTATCTATCCGCCTATGCCTACACCTGCCTGCAGAAATCGAAAATAGCAACGTAAAATATTGCGGGCACTATGTCTGCATTTTTGGATAAATTTGAATCTGAATTAATGCAGAATGCAGATAGAATCATAAACATGGAAGTTATGGAAGCTCTGCACGTGAATACCAGGTATTACTGTCTTACTTCATATTTTCTGGCTTACAATTCTCTTTTATTTTTATACATTTTTGCAAGAGATTATTGCCAAGAGTCTGTAACGATCAGAAAAACAGCATTTCGGACGTCATGAAGACTATAAATATATTTATTTATTTATTTTATATATAATATATTTTTTTTATCAGTTTCAACAATTAAATCTGAGCAGCGTTTGTCCAACTGTTTCTCAGTTTAAATGCTATACGAAACATGTTAGCAATACTTCCTATAGTCCCAAGACACATCATAGACACATCAGAATAATCGATAAGTAATTCAATTTTTTATTGAGAAAATTGTTTGCCAAAGCTTAGAAGCTTTGAGCTTAATGAAGACTTTCCCATGTTAGTCAAATTTCTTGCAAATAGTATAACTATCATATATCATATAGTCACCCCGGTCAAATATTTTTGCATAAACAACTTTTCAACTTTAAGCTTGCAAGTGTATGAAATTTTTGATAAGCCAAAGAAATATATATATAGGTAGTATATATATATTTTTTTGTGGTTTCTTTATTTTCAAGTATATAAAAAAAATATATATTTTTTTTTTTTCTCACTGCTGTGAAAATTTGCAATCCAAAAAAAGAAAATCCATTATATTTCGTTTAACCAACTTTGCGTCCCGAAACACAGCAACACAGCACAGTATAGCATAGCATAGCAAGGCCTAGCATGTATTGACTTTATAGCATATTAATTACTTGCACACATGTGCGTAAAATATTTACTATATGTCAAACGCATGAAAAACAAATAAAAAAAAAAAAATTCGTTGACATTTTTAAAGAAATTCATTTTGTGCAAAAGTTCAAGAAAATTGTTAAAAAAAAATCTTAAAAGCGAGAAGAGAGAAGAGAGAGAGAGAGTATCTGCTAGTCTGATACTTTAGCAGGTACATAACATATGCAATGTTGAAAGAAGTGAAAACATTTTGTTCGCAACTTCAACAGAATTCTGCAATCTTGCGAACGGTAGCTGAAATTTCCCTCAGGCAACCACCGGTGGACCAGTGAAAAATTGAAAAAACTCTCTTCAAGCATTTTTTTTTTTTTTTAGAAAAGTCAAGAAGTGAAAAAAAGAAAGAAAAGAAAGAAAAAAAATACAACTTGGATGAAAATAGAAAAATGTCAAAAGCTTTAATCAAATTTGCTAGAAGGACATCTAGAAATATTCTCTGTAGATTTATAAATTCTTAAGTTTAAAACTCAATAAATATATTGCATAAACTATATAAAAAAAAAAAAAATGAGAAAATAAAGCTAAGTCAGCTATTTAATATTGTGGTCCGATCCAGCTTGTTTTGACCTATATATATATATATATATACAGCTTCGGATAATAGCAAGTATTTATGCCATTTTTTATCCAAAAAAAATATTAAAAACTTGATAGACTAATTTAGGTTGCGGACAGACAGAGCCGACAGACAAGCAAACGACAAAAAGACTGATGGGGAGATGCAGATGGATAGATGCAGGGACAGAAAGACAGACAGCACAGACGGACTGCCAGATGGACAGATAGACAGACAGGCAGATATGCACAGATGGACATAGTAATGAATGGACAGAAAGACGAACGTCTGAGGGATAGACAGACGGACTGTTCGATGGACAGACTTCCAGACGGTAGAACAGACAGAAGAACAGGGAGACAAATAGTTAAACTACTGGAAAGAAAGGCAATCGAATGGACAGCAGACAGACAGACAGACAGACGGACGGCCAGACAGATAACTAGACAGATACATATCGTTCATGAGAATTCGGCAGTTAATTATGATGAAAAATATATAGTTCATGAGTTTAGTCACGCCTGCTGCTAAGCGTACTCCTTCCAGGATTAAATTAATCTTGGATGAAAATACAAATGTACAAAAATTTGCATAAATTTGTTGAAACAGTTCAACTGAAAGTGAATGTGAAAGTAGAAGTAGAAGTTAGTTTTTGGTGCTTAGAGTAAATTTAAACATAGATTTAGTACTTGAACTTATAGTCTGTTAGCATCTGATTAAAGTGAAAATCTTTGGGGAAGACTTTGGGGACTTTGATTTATGTACGCATAAAAACGCAAAGTCCAAAATGTTATTTCTTTTATTATTAGTATTTTTTTTTTCGATTTTATATATTTTATTATGCAACGCGTCTTCTGTCTTCAACCTGTTCATGTGATGCTTTTTGGCCTTTGACGTGTCGCGTGTCGTGTGTCGTGTGCCATGTGTGGCATGTGCTAAAATCGGATAAGAAAAGGAAACGCTATTTAATTTCACGCTTAATTAAACTTAACGCTGACTAACATCAACTTACTATAAGCTTCAAGACGTCTCAAAGTTATGGTAGAAGGCGGGAGGTGTGTAGGGGCCCAAGAGAGATAGCAGCGGATATGCAAAGGTGTTAGTGCTGGCAAAAGGGTTTTTTCATTGGCCAAGCAAGTTAAGATGAGACGCAAAAGCAAAAACCAAATGATTTATTTATTCCGGCAATGAATTTTTAGTCGACTTAATTTATGAGTAGCTTAAATTTTATTTATTTATTTATTTATTTATTTTTTTTATCATTTTCTCAAAAATTTGTTTTGCTTGCGAGAGAAATTGCATTAGATAGATAGATGTTGGAGCCTTCAAGGATTTATTGAAATTTGCATATTATACTAAGCGCTAAATGAACTTTCGCTAATGCTTAAGGCAAACGCTAGAAATGTAGATAAAAGAGCAAAAGATAGAATGCGGATGAAGCAAGGATATATAATAGAGGTAATCCGGCACCTGGTTAAATATCCGGTTAAAGAAATGTGAATGCTTGAAGCAAAGGGAAATGGGAATAAGCAAAAGCGGAAGTGAAAGTACCAAATGATAATGGAAAATGAAAGTGAAAGTGCAAGTGCAAGTGAAAGTGTATGCAAAGAATGCAATATCGCATATCCACTCAATGTGCATATATCATCATCATCATCATCATCATCATCATCATCATCTTTATCATCTTTATCATCTTCTCACATTAGTTTTCGGTTCGTTTTCTCTGATGACTGATGAATGCGAATAGAACGTAAGGAACAGAACGGAACGGAACGTAACGGATAAACGGAAACAGCAATTTCTAACCACTTTTTGCCACTTACCTCGTCAAAATTGAGTTTGCATTCCAAATTGTGCATTCCACAAAGCACACACACACACACTCTGACACACACACACTCTAACACTCACATACACATACACATGAAAAAAAAAAAGAAAATAGATAGGAAAAACAGTTAAACGCTAATGTGATTTGTTGGCTGTTGCTTTTGAATTATACTTAATCCTCTTGTGCGTTGGGATCATTGAAAACACACAGACACATACACAACATCATAACATTCAAATTCTCATCATTATTAATACAATCATTATCATGAACAGCGTCATTAGCTCATTATCATTATCATTATCATTATATTATCATCACTTGCACCTGTTTGCAATGTTTTAAAACCATAAAAAAAAAAATTTATTACACTAAACCGCAACACAAAAAAAAAAAAAAAATGGGAAATAAATGCAAAACTCGAGTTTGTAGCTTAAAAAGTTTAAATTAAATTTAACGCGCGCAATTTGCGTTTATTATTTGTTTTTTTTTTTTTATTATTATTTAGAAATTTCACATTCAAAATATTATTATAGTTTATTTTAATTTTGATTTCTTTTTTTTTTGAAGATAACTATTTTTTTTTTTATTTTTTATATTTTGCTATATTTATGTGAGAAATTCTAGCACACATTAGTTTTTTATTTTTGGCACAAGACAAAAATTGAACAACAACGAAAATTGAATTTTTAGTTTCTATTTCTATTTCAATTTCAATTTCAACTCCAATTTCAGTTTCAATTCGATTTTGACTTCGACTTCGACTACGAGCTTCAGTTCGAGTTGATGTTAAACGCACGTGGACAACACATCGTTTATCCTTGAAAACGAAAACCGTAATGAACTGTCGTCGTTGGCAAAAATTACAGAGACGTCGCTAAGCATCCAAATGAACAGCTCAAACAGCTTGAGATTCAACTCAAGTTAAAGCTCGATATATTCTACTCATTTACTCTCATATGCTCTCACGTTCTTTGTGCTCTCGCTGCACACTCAAAGCACTCAGTACACTTAGTCTAGCGGGGAAATTGCTCAAATGTTTTGTTTTTTCCACCACGCTATAGAGCACACTATGTTTCTGCTGTCCCAAAAGCTTTTGAGCTTTTGTGCAGAATTGCAGCAGAGAGGGGAACATCAATTTGTTTGAGTGATTTGTAAGTTCTTATAGTTTTAATACTCTTCTTGCCCGCATATTTTCACTATGATGAGCAATTTGTAACGCAAAGAATTTCACTACAGCTTTTTAATTTTTCAACTATTGAAAATATTGTCGTGTTGAATCAAAACTGACAGCAACAATAGAATATTGAAATACAAATAAAATAAAAACAAAAAAACACAAATCAAAAATAAACGAAACGAATTAGACGACAATTTTTTTTCTATTTAGAAAAAAAAAAAAAACTGAATTGAACTAAACTACAAAAAAAGAAAAGAAAAAAATGTCGAAGCGCACAAAGGATGGTGATAATGCACTGCGCAAGCAATCAGCCAAAGCGCGTTTTAAGCGAACTGTTCTACTTGGCATGGCGAACATGCAATGGATACATGACTATGAGGATACCGATCTAACATTGAATGTGAAGAAGAATGTTGCAATGTTGGTGCGCAAGAAGCATAAGACTGGAATTTTGACCAGTGTTGTAAGTTCTTTCATACTTAGAATTAATAATAAATAATTAATATCTGTCAATTTATTAACGAATTTATAATTTATAATTTAGCAAAAAGGTTTATTAGCCTCTCAGCATCACACACGAAGTATTGAGGAGCGAAAAAAGCTTTGTAATATCGTTGCAGGTCTTGGATGTTTTCAACATGTTCCGCCGGTAAAAAAAATGCTTATATTTCTTATCTACTTTAAATATATTTATTTAATTATATTTTTATTTATATTTTAAAGAAAATTCGAGCTCGTTTGGTGCCATATCTACGCTTCATGTCCATCTATATGAATCGTGTCATTGTTAAGGAAGGCGATGTTCCTCTTTTCGTATATTTTGTTGTTAGCGGTGAAATTGAGATGTCTAGGAAAGTATATAATCCGGTGTGTATCTTAACGTAGCATCGTTAAGTTTCATTATTCACATTCACATTTCTTCTTCTTCATCATCTTGTTATACAGATTACACGCATGATTGAATCGAAACCAGAAGCTTTCTGTGGTCCCGGCGATTGCATTGGTGATGTTGAAATATTGGAAGGGAACTTAAGAATGAATACATATAGAACGACAAGTAAATCATTGAATTCTGATTCCATTATAGTTGAATATTATATATAACTTTTTATACATACATTTAATATTTATAGATAATTGTGAAATACTCGTTTTAGATGAACCTGAATATAAAGCAATATTGCTACCTTATACTCAAAAGGTTTGGATTGAAAAGAAAAAAGCAATTGCAGCTTTAAGTTATTTAAAATTTTTGACTGAGCCACAGGTAAAATTTCAGTATTCGCACTACTCAGTATTCATTATTAGGAAAACATTCAGTATTCACTATTTACTACTCACTACTCATTATTCATTATTCATTATTATTTGTATTATTATGTTTATTTTGAATAGTAATTCATTATTGACAACATACTATTCACTATTCACTACTCGTAATTCACTATTCATTATTCACAATTCTCTATTCACGATGAATTATTAACTATTCATTATTCACAAGTCTCTATTCTTTATTCGCTATGCATTATTCACTATTCATTATTCACTATTTGCTATTTGCTATTCACTATTCGTTATTCATTATTCACTATTCCCTATTCATTATTCACTATTCACTATTTATTATTCACAATTCACTATTCACAATTCACTATTCATTATTCACTATTCATTATTCACTATTCATTATTCATTATTCATTATTCATTATTCATTATTCATTATTCATTATTCATTATTCATTATTCATTATTCATTATTCATTATTCATTATTCATTATTCATTATTCATTATTCATTATTCATTATTCATTATTCATTATTCATTATTCATTATTCATTATTCATTATTCATTATTCATTATTCATTATTCATTATTCATTATTCATTATTCATTATTCATTATTCATTATTCATTATTCATTATTCATTATTCATTATTCATTATTCATTATTCATTATTCATTATTCATTATTCATTATTCATTATTCATTATTCATTATTCATTATTCATTATTCATTATTCATTATTCATTATTCATTATTCATTATTCATTATTCATTATTCATTATTCATTATTCATTATTCATTATTCATTATTCATTATTCATTATTCATTATTCATTATTCATTATTCATTATTCATTATTCATTATTCATTATTCATTATTCATTATTCATTATTCATTATTCATTATTCATTATTCATTATTCATTATTCATTATTCATTATTCATTATTCATTATTCATTATTCATTATTCATTATTCATTATTCATTATTCATTATTCATTATTCATTATTCATTATTCATTATTCATTATTCATTATTCATTATTCATTATTCATTATTCATTATTCATTATTCATTATTCATTATTCATTATTCATTATTCATTATTCATTATTCATTATTCATTATTCATTATTCATTATTCATTATTCATTATTCATTATTCATTATTCATTATTCATTATTCATTATTCATTATTCATTATTCATTATTCATTATTCATTATTCATTATTCATTATTCATTATTCATTATTCATTATTCATTATTCATTATTCATTATTCATTATTCATTATTCATTATTCATTATTCATTATTCATTATTCATTATTCATTATTCATTATTCATTATTCATTATTCATTATTCATTATTCATTATTCATTATTCATTATTCATTATTCATTATTCATTATTCATTATTCATTATTCACCACTGAATCTTTATTTCAATATATCAATTTCAATTTCAACTCTGCAGATTATAAGTACTTGTAAATTTTGTTTGCTAAAGCAATATGATCCATTAGAAACGATCTATCCAGATACAAAGAGTAACGTTCATTTTGTATATTTCATATTGAGTGGAGAATGTGTTCTGCTCCAGTGTCTTCATATGAAGGCAAGTCAAAATAAAATTTTCTATCCTACTATAATATATTCATATTCATAATCATACATATATCTATATATATCTATATATGTATATCTATATATATTTAGACATCAGTGGTTAAGGACGAAGTAAAGTATGAATTAGTCGATGTTGTACCTGATGACGTCAATAGTGAATTAGATGAAGAGAAGAATGATACCTTAGATATTCGGGAATTATTGCATACAAATTCCTCGGTCGATGATGGATTTATTAAAAAGAAAGTGGTAGGTAAACTATATATAGGTTTATATATATATATATATATATATATATATGTACCATATATACGTAGATATATATGTATATTGTATATTATATAGAAACGCAAGGCAGAATTGGAAAAAATTGAAAAGAATTGTGAAATATTAAAAGAAAGACTGCGAACTCCAATAGAACCCGATATCATTATGTCTTTACGTCATAATAATAAGCGTGCTGGAACCAAATATAAATCTTCTCTAGAGATAACAAACAGCGGTAGCTATGAATATGAAAACGATGACAATTATACTGATGATTCAGATTATAGTTCTTATGATCATGCATTCTCATATTTCTTTAAAAGAATATCACCTCAAAGTAAAACAATATCTGCAAGTAAATCACTGAACTTAAGTGAACAACAAGAATCAAAATCCCAAATTCTAAAGGAAAAAGTATCCGATGTAACAATTTCAACATCATTATCATCATCGTCTGGTGGTGACTCAACATTGGAAACAGAGCAAACTCAAGTAAATCATAAATATTATTCGATATATCTGATATACCTATATTTATACTCATATTAATTTTTTTAGGATCAAGAAGTATTTGCCTCACATTTCGTTGACATTGGCTCAATGGCCTTTGGGGGCATCTGTGGCATCGGTGAGAATAGTTATCATCGCGTTGTTATGGCTCGAACAACAGTCCAATGCCTATTGATACCATTATATTGGCTAATGGAAGAAGATCAAAATCCAGGACATATATGGCAACGTATGCGCTTCTATTTAGATCGTTGCATACCATCACGAGAATCACTATATCAGGACTTCATTAAGACACGCAAATGGGCAAAATTTAAAAATGATTGTATAGAGCAATTCACACATTCAGAAATTAATCCAACTAAGATTCAGGATATACCCGTCATAATTCGTATCGTTGAATCAAAAGAATCAACTCATGACACACATTAGTATTAGTGAATGTGAATGTCATATATCAAATGCTAAATTGTA
>JBAMBR010003056.1:30000-40000 GCA_037044475.1 Zaprionus obscuricornis | reverse complement strand
CACTCAACACTCAATTCAATTAAATGTTATTAAAATTCATTCAAATTTAACAATGTCTTTGCTTTCATCTTCGAATATTTCGTAGTGCCGTTAGTTCTTTAAGTGCTGTTATGCAGCTAGTAGCTAGAATCTCAACGTACATACATACATATGTATAGTAAATGACTTTCTCTTGAATATTTAAGCATGAAGCAGAAAAGTATGCTATAAATATTTGCATGTTTTGCTTAAAGTCTTTAACTATCGATATTTATCTATAATTTGTATAATTCGACTCAGCTGATCTACTGAATTTCTCGGTTGTTTTCAATATCAAAAATTAGCTCTAAGTGCCATACTATCGATAATTTATTTAGATAAACTTTATTGAGCAATAAAGCGTAGGCTATTTTTTTTTTTTTTATAAATCTATAACTAAAATTATTGAAAATAATTTTTACTATCGTATTATCGATATATGTATATCGAGAATTTAGTTGAGATTTCTATTGCTTTGTTAAAGTTCCAACTATACTATAATTAAGATTTTTGGTATATATATATATAACATTAAAAATTGAAATTAAATGTCTTACTATCGATATACATATATCGATTATTAACCATATATAAAATAAAATTTAGCAGAATTTAGTTCTCAGTATACTATAATTTTCAATCAATGCTGTACAGTTATAGCAAAAATTTATTGAAATGCAGAATTGCAATATCGATAAATATCGATAATTCTATTTACGAAATTTTTCATGTGCTTTGTTAATATGCCAAGTGTATTATAATTTTCGGTTATTCCAAAACAGTTTCTCTTTCTCTTTCCCTTTCTCTCTCTCTATCTCTATCTCTCTCTCTTTCTATTGCATACTCTGCTACTGTCACTATCTTTGTCTCATACCTCTCGCCTTTAGTCGCCGTTTTGTTATTGTTATTGTTGTTGCATTTTGTGCTTCGCTGCCCACTAAAAAATTTCACAGTTTCTTGTTTTGGATGGGCAACCGAGCGACCAGAGAGAACGAGAGAGAACGAGAGAGAGCGGGGAAAGCACAGAATTTTGGTGCTGGCGCGACATGTCGGTGCGGTAGTTGTCGCGTGTGGTTGGACGCACGACAACAACAGCGTTCAAATTTGAGTGTGCCATACGCACACACACACACACACACATAGTGAAAGTGTCATATATATATATATATGTTATATATGTATATATATGTATAGATGGTATATATAGAGCGACAGAAGGCTTTGGAATGCCAATACAATAACAAATTAGAAGCACAAAGGATTTAGCATGTGCCATGGCTTAGCTCTGCGGTGTGCCTTCAGCTCTATACTACACGCACAACGCACAACGCACCACGCACCAAGCAGCAAGTAGCAAGCATCACAACCACGCACCACCCACACTTCCTTGGTCACATATTCACATTGATTATGTGCATCTCTGTCGCACTTAAGCAGCACTAAATGTACATATGACTCTCTCACTCTCTTACTCTTTCATTCTTTTGCGTTTGTTGTTTATGCGTGCAAATTGCGTTGCTGGCCCGGAACTGTGCAACGCAACGAAGCAAAGCTCTCAGCATTCAACTTAAAGCGAGCATTACCCGCTATTACCCCGTTAGTTGCCTGAGTAGCAAAAACAACAGTAAAAAAAAAAAAAACCGAAAGAAAAAAGAAAAACAAAAACAAACGCTAGCCGGAAGAGTTACGATAGTCTACTGCCACACTCTGCTACGGTATGTGTATGAGCAGTGAGAAAAAGAGAGAGGGAGAGAGAGAAGGTGGGGAGTGGGAGATAGAGTAGTATGTACTATGTCTGGCCATGTTAGCTATGGGCGATATATATATATATATATATATATATGTATGAGTCCAGAAATGCTTTTGCTTCCCCCATGCGCGCAAATTTTCTAAGCTTCTTTTAGCGGAAACTTACGAGCAGAGCAACAGAGCGGCAGAGCAATAACAAAAGCAACAACAACATCAACAATAATATCAGCAGCAATAACAACAACAAAAACAACAACAACACGTTGACATCTTTGGCACACTGTGCAAACGAATTGAACGAAAGTTTAAGATGCCAATGCACTATGGGGAATTTCACTTGTTTTTTATGGCAATAATGTGATTTTCAAATGTTTGAAATTTTACAAAAATGTTCATTAAGTAAAACTATAAAATAAAATATTCAATAAATTAAAGATTTTAAATTATTAAAAGAGATTTGAATTTCCGTTACGACAAAGCTAAAATCAGTTTCATATCGAAGTCTAAAATGTATAAATCAGCAAATTTTTAGTGTAAAATATCAGACGAGCAGAAAAGTTTAGCAAGTAGCTGAACAAATACGGAAACAGCTGTTTCAGGATACAGCTTGAAATATTAAGTCGTAATATAAATTGTAACAGCAGGCGTAAATATACTGAAAGTGTAGTATACTTTCAGGCTGTGATTTGTTTCGCGCTTTCCTCCTCCTAATGGAAAATCGCATTGTATTAAATTTTTCACCTTCTACATGATGCTAATTTCTAGTATTTCAGTCTGAAAATCTAATGATTTCTAGTTTTGGCATGACCTGCATTTCCTTTCCTCCAACCGTAACAGAAATTGAAATTCCTATAATTTATGCTGAGGACAAGTTCTTCCAATTCGATACAAAAGTATCTGTTAGGTACAAAAGTATCTTTCGAATACAAGAGTATGTATCTTAAAGATACAAAATTATCTTCCGTATACAAAGGTATCTTCTGTATACAAAAGTATCTTTCAGATACAAAAGTATCTTACAGATACAAAACTATCTTTCGGATACAAAACTATCTTTCGGATGCAAAAGTATCTCTCAGATACAAAAGTATCTTTTAGATACAAAAGTATCTTTCGGATGCAAAAGTATCTCTCAGATACAAAAGTATCTTTCAGATATAAAGTATTCTTTCTTATTCAAAAATATCTTTCAGATACAAAAGTATCTTTCTGATACAAAATTATCTTTTTGATACAAAAGTATCTTTCAGATACAAAAGTATCTTTCAGATACAAAAGTATCTTTCAGATACAAAACTATCTTTCTTATTCAAAAGTATCTTTCAGATACAATATATTTCAATATTCTAATTTTTATTAACATTATTAATTATAGCAACATCATCTGAAAAGTTGCCTGATAAATTAAGATCGTGACCAGACTTGTTCATGACTCTAGAAAAAACAAAAAAAAAAACCATAAAAATATCTTGACAAGATTGCGAGCTGTTAATTAATGCCAAAAAAAACTGGTCAAATTCCCCATAGTGCAATGTGGAATGAAGTGAAGATTGCATACACATATACATACATACACACGCACACACATATATATATATATATATATATACATATATGAAATGTTATTAAACGTACACTGAGCGAAAAAGGAATGTACTATACGCAGAAGTTACACTGTACACAAAAGTTATTATTTGTATTTTATATTTTTTGTTATTTATTTTTTTCTGCACTTTTATATTTATTCATTTATTTATTTTCACCATAAACAAAAGGAAATCGTTTGGCATATACAGACAATCTTGCAAATATTCAATGGAAACAAAAAAAAAAAAATGGTTGGTGCACAGCGTGCGGTCGGTCAAGTGATGAGAAATCGCTTTGAATTAACGCTTGAATTTATCATACTTTTGATTTATTGTAATTTGTAGCAAGTTCAATTTCACTTTCTGGCACAAGCAGTAGCCAAGAGAGTGTGTGAGAGAGAGAGAGAGAGTGAAAGAGAGACAGCAAGTGAGCTTCATAAATAATTGCAATCGCTTAAGCGATGGCTTTAAGTATTAACGTTTCATTTCATTTCATTTTGAGAATTTATTTCACTTCTTTTTTTTTTATTCTTTTCGTATTTGTCTCTTGCAGTTGAATAGTTTCTCTGATCGTAACCTTTTCGATAACTTAATGCTTCACTGCGTATAGTCGACACACAACAACAACAACAAAAAACAATACCGTAATAAAACAAGAAATCAATATATATATATATATTTTTTTTTTGCTTGTTGATTTAAGAAAAAGAGCAAGTGCGAGCGAGAGCTAGAGAGCGAGAGAGATAGGGGAAATGTCTGAGCGAGTGTAAATAATAAACAAGACTTTTGTGTCATTGTTTAGTCAAGCAATAGAATAGATAAATACATATACATACATGTACATATACATATACATATACATACAAATGCGTCCAATACCATAGCATACTTTGACACAAATCTATCGATATTTACTTATTCACACAACAAATATGCATTTCTATTTGCACTTGTCTGTATATACGTATATGTGTGTGCGTGTGTGTGTTTGTAAATTGACTGCTGATGGACGACAAAGCATTTGTATTGACTTTTTCATACTTAGCTTAAATATATGTATATCGATATATCGATAAATTATAGACATACACAACACAGACAAAAACTTACAGACTTACACATGCACTTTATGCATATTAAACACTTTTTTTCACAAATATAACATTAATGTGCTTGATTTGTAACTATCGATTAACAGCGATAACTAATAATTCACACAGACAACACATGGATATAAGCGTATGTAGCTATATATATGTTTGCATAGCGAGTGCTGATTGCTTGCATATTGATTATTGCATGCTAAGCTCAAATATATGCATATCGATAAGTTATCGATATCGAAATCACATACATAATCATATACACATATAAAATTGTACATACTTATGTACACACTAAATTATGTTATACTCTGCTCTGTTCACACTTGACAGTCAACTATCGATATGATTTACAACTATCGATTATTATAAATAACTAATTATTCACAAAAAATAACATGTTATCATGCTTGTGCTTGTGTGCTGTTAAATAACAATGCTCGCAAATTAATTGCTGTGTGATTGAGCTTTAATATATGCATGTAATGTATATCGATATATCGATAAATTAATAAACATTACTCAAATATAAGCAAAAATCATACCTGAATTCGCATATTCATCATTATGTTCACACTTAATATACTTGGTCTTTCAAGCAGTTGACTTACAATCTATCGATTATTGCCGATAGTAACTATATGCGATTAATTGAATTTTAAGTCACTTTATAACAGACGCACAGACAACATTTGACGCCATTTAACACGTATGCAATGATGCCATACTATGTTATACACCTCTTCTCTATATTAAGCCACATTGATAAATGGCTTGATTGATTACATGTTGATATTGCAGCTTGCATTACTCTCACACTACTTACAAATATACATACATGTATGTGCATATATAAGTATGCATGTATGTATGTATGTATATGTTCTTGTACTATGTCAATGCAATTTACGTCATTATCACGCTACATGCACTAAGCTAAATCTACCACTAATAAGCATCGCATTAGCTTCATATCGTCAGCTCTGTCTCTCTCACTCTGCCTCTCTCTCTCTCTCTCTCTCTTTACAATAACTACAATAACAGCAACAACAATTCATCAGAGACAAAGGCCCTGGCATGCCAGTAAAGTTCACGTCTGAAACAAATAGCGAAGTACTGAGCAGCAAGTACCAAGTATAGGCGTCACAGAGTCACTGAGATCCGTCGACGTGTCTGTTCCTGTCATTCTCTTAGGCATTGCCATACAACTAGGCTTCGTATTCACATCCATATCCACATCCACAACCACAACCTTTGTCTATCAAACAGAGAGTGAGGCAGAGTGAGAGAGACAGAGAGTGAGAAAGAGAGAGTTGTGCGCTAATTACTTAACAAAGTCAACAGTTTTTCTGATGTTATCCAGTGACAGTTGCGCTAAAGTCACAGTTACTTAAGCTCGTTCACGGTTCCCGATTTACTGAAATTGTTTCACGCAATAAAATCTTGTAATAAATTTGTTTTATTTTTATTTTGTTTTTCTTTTTTTTATTTATGACACTTTTAATAAATTTTTAGAATATTTCTATAATTTATAGTATTATTTTTTTCTTAGCATATTTCTATCATTTTTTTTTAGTAAGTTCCTGTAAACGTCTATTATTTTTTGTATATTTCTAGTAGTTTAAATATATATATATTTTTTTTTGTGTTTAGTATAATTCTAGTATAATTTATTTTAATATATTTATATACTAAAATATAATATAATATTTTTATATTTATAATATTTTTTATTATTTATAATATTTTTTTTTTTATATTTTATGAATATTTTTGATATATTTCAAGAATGTTTTGTATAGTAAGTATTTCTATTATTTTTAGTATATTTTAGTATTGCTTTTTTTTTTGATTTTTAGTATTTTTTAGGATAATTCTAAACATTTTTTTTTTTTTACTATATTTTAGTATTTTTCTTTTGATTTCTATTATTCTATTCTATTTTTAGGATAATTCTAAACATTTTTTGTAATTTATTTTTTTTTTTTTGCATTATACTTTAAGTAAATTTTGTATAATTTTTTATTTCTGTATTTAATATTTTCGAGTATTTCTTAGTATTTTTCTAGTAATTCTTTTATCATATTTCTAATATTTTTGGGTATGTTTCTAGTATTTTTAGTGTATTTAAAAAATATGCTTAGTATATTTATAATATTATTCTTAGTATATATTTTTTTTTTTGTATATTTTTATTGTAGAAATATTTATCATTATTTTTGTGAGTGTGAGAATTACTATTAAAATTCGAACAGTGTAAAATTATCGCCGCACATTGTTAGCCATGCTGCAGGGTTAAATGCAATAAATGGCGTAAAACTTTGCGGTTTCCGAACCGCATGAAGCAATCGTTGATGCTAGTACAACCTACACACACACACACAGAGAGAGAGACACACATCACACAAACACACACACACACACATACACACACATGTGCGGCAACTTAAAACGTCAATGAGGGGACACTGCATTATTGAGTTGACGCTGACCGTGCAGCGATGACTGGTGAGTTGGCGGTAGAAGCATTTGGTTACCTGAAGGCGGCAAGGCAGCGTATATGTAGCAAGCAGCATACTATAACTATATATTTGTATGTGTGTGTGTGTGTGTGATGACTGGTTGCTGCTGCTAGTGCTGTTGCCTGTTTCTGGTCGTGCTGCATGGCTTTCAGCTGCCACCTGGTTGCCACATTGTGGTGGCACTTCGGTTGTTGGCATTAGTTTGACATTTACTTTGGCATCTCGTTAGCTTCCCCGTCACAGCACTGCTGCTGCTGCTGCTGCTGCTGTTGCTCCTCAGCATTTGCCACTAAATGTTATGCATGTATGTGTGTGACTCTCTCTCTCTTCCTCATTCAATTTCTATGTGTGTGTGTGGAGCACATTAGAAGTGCCTGCTCGGCAATTCAAATAGTTGAAATTGTTTGAGCTTGATTTAGGCGAACACCACATACACTTTAACACACACACACACACATATACACATACACATACACAGAGACACGCAAAATACATTTGGCACACCTTACCTCAAGCATATTTAGCTGGCCCGTGGTGGCGTCAAGTTATTTGAAGCACTTTAGCCTGGTTTTGCGTCTTACGCGTTTGCCAACAAGCGACGCCAATGGCGACGACTGTCACGCTTCTTCATATCTAATTGCTAAAAGGTGCGAGCGAGATAGTGTCTCTATGATGTTGGATCTACAGCACTGGCAGTGGCAGTGGCAGTGGCACTGGCTCTGGCTCTGGCTCTGGCTGTGGCTCTGGGTCTGGCTTTGTCTATAGCTTTGACTACAGCTCTAACTATAGCTATGGCTATGACTATGGCTCTCATAATGTTTGCGTTACCAGACCCAAAGCACAACAAATTAAGCCTTTTAACAAACACAAACAAAAGTCCAATTTGTTGCCAACTTGCTGCTTGCTTCGTTGTTTCCTTACTGTATTCCTGTGGATGCTGTCCAAAATGCAAAAGCTGTTAACTGCCCAACGCCCAAGGAGTCCTTAGAAGTATCCTTAACTTACTCAACCTACATAATGCTTTACCCTACAAACACACCCCCTACCCGAACCCATCCAAAACTTCCCCTAAGTGCGGCAGCTTTCAAAGTACAACAAACCATCTTGACACTTTTGACTTGCGTTGCGTAGGCTAAACAATTTTTGGGTAGGTAGAGATAGAGCCACGCCCAGCAATAATCCAAACTCAGCCTAACCAAAACCCTTATCAAGCAACAACTTGCCGCTAGCTTTCCTAGCGCTTATCCACATATTTTATATATATATATATATATATATATATATCTGTATATCTGTATCTGTATTTTGCTTTTCTGCCTCTTGTTCTCTACACTTGCAACAGATTTAATAACTTTGTTCAGTTGTTTGTAACGCACAAGCAGTAGGCATAGCAGACCACATTATACATATATACATAGATATATACATATATATTCTTGTTCAGCATCAACAGACAACAGTTCTAACTTGTCTATTCGTCTGTCTATTCACAGCTGTCGCAGCCTCAACTTATTGCTTACAGCTGTGTATATATTATATATAATTTGTAACTCTCCAGTTTTTCTTACTATATCATAGAAAAATCGATCGTTATTTATTTATTTCTAAATTTGTAAGATTTATGTGTAGCAATAACAGTCAGCCAAAAAAATGCAGTTTTTTTTTGCTTGAAACTTTCGAAATATAAGTTTTAATGATGACAATTTTTTTTTTGTTTTTTTTTATAAATTTGCTTGTAAATTTGTAAGATTTATGTGTAGCAATAAATAACAGAATGTCTGTTAAGTTTGCTTTAAATCAGATAATTATATAGCTGTCATAGGAACAATCAGTAAAAAAAAAAAAAAACAAATTAAGTTTTTGCTTTCAACTTGCGCAATACATAGGTTTAATGATGACTTCTAAATGCCAGATAAATTTAGTCTAAATCAGATCACTACAATCGTATATCCCATAGCTGTTCTAGAAACGTTTACTTGAAATTTGACAGATGCAATGAGTAAAATATGTCGGTGAAGTTTTATTTAAATTCGACAACTATATCATATATGTAGCTGGCTTAGAAAATATCAATCGAAAAAACGTTTAACTCCTTGAAGTGTATGAAAATTGTCGGTGAGCTGTAGTTAAAATAAAATTTGTTGTTTTTTTTCCTTGTTTGTCTTTGATAACGCAGAGCGCGAGTTTTTCTGCTGATGCTGATGAAATTTTTACTAATCTGAAGAGCGTGGAAAAATTTCAAGATACGTTTTTCGTTTCTGTGGCTATGTCTATGTGTGTGTGTGTGTGTGTGCGTGTGTATGTGTGCGTGTGTTTTTTTTTTCGTTCTGTTTCTTGCTATTTCATTTGCAATTGTATTTGTAAGCTTTCGGCTACGTCATAGTAGATTTTATGGGCTTGGCTTATGGGCAATCTAGAGGCAACAGGCCCATAGATATAGACAGTCAAAACTCAGTTAACAATCGCAACCGGATGCATAACTTGAAACCAAATGGAAAAATGCTAAAAAACAAAAAAAAAAAAAAAAGTGTAAACGTAATCAAATCGTTATATAGAACAATAATTCCAACGAAAACTGTCTGTGAGCGTTGTTTATTTTTCTGTTATTTATTTAAAATGAAATTTTATTTAGTATATTTTGCTAAGATAATATAAAGTCAGATTTAGATACAAATACAGCTGCCGTCAGTGTCAGTGAGTCAGTTTTATTTATATTATTTATATTATTTATTTATTTCGCTTTCTGCTTTCATTTATAAATTTATTTTTATTTATTTATTTATTTATATATATAAATTATTTTTATTTTTATTGCATAATTATTTCTATGAAACTTTTGATTGTAACTCAAAATAAAATCACGGCAAGAAAAGTTTTTCTACTATGACAAAAGAAAATTATTGCCATATAATTTATCAACAATCAATATTTATGTTTCGCTGTCATTTAGCCATTTTTTTTTTTTTTTTTGCTTGTTTTTATATTCTTAGCTAACTTTTTGTTTTTATAACATACTCAAAAA
>JBAMBR010003056.1:0-27500 GCA_037044475.1 Zaprionus obscuricornis | reverse complement strand
TTAATATAATTAATATAATTAATATAATTAATATAATTAATATAATTAATATAATTAATATAATTAATATAATTAATATAATTAATATAATTAATATAATTAATATAATTAATATAATTAATATAATTAATATAATTAATATAATTAATATAATTAATATAATTAATATAATTAATATAATTAATATAATTAATATAATTAATATAATTAATATAATTAATATAATTAATATAATTAATATAATTAATATAATTAATATAATTAATATAATTAATATAATTAATATAATTAATATAATTAATATAATTAATATAATTAATATAATTAATATAATTAATATAATTAATATAATAATTTAAATATTATTATTATTATTATTTTGAATGTTATCATTTTTTAATTATATAAAATTGTTAATTATTAACAATTATTATATAAAAGTCAATTTTAGTCAAGTTATACAATCATAGCTTTATTTCTCGCCGTGTAGACAGTAAGCAAATTATATCTAATTACTCGACAAAATCAAGAGATGAGTTATTTTTTTTCTCACACTTGGAACAGATTTAAAATCGGTCGAGGCATCGCTATATCTACAAGATAGGCCGTAATTGCGACACAAACGTTTAGTAAGTCCGCGTCTATGAGACCACCGAGAACATAATACAATGAGCCAACTTGTGGAGAATTTACCCAAGCAATTGGATGTCAGAGCTTTAAATTTGCCTGAGGCAACAAAATCAATAACACAAAATGATCAACAACAGAAGCAGCAGGATGATTCATTGGCAGCAGTAACTCCCACGGACTCTACCAACAATCAATCCAATCAACCAGCGGACTTTGAGACAGCCATCGATACAGCTGGCTTTGGAATGTTCAATATATTGTTAATACTTGTTGCCATACCAGCTGCCATGGGTACTGTTTATGAGACGTCGACTATGTCATATATTTTACCTAGTGCCGAGTGTGATCTACATTTAAGTCTGTTGGATAAAGGCGTATTGAATGCCATCACATATGCTGGCATGATCTCATCGGCGATCTTTTGGGGCTATTTGGCTGATACAAAGGGACGTCGTAAGGTGTTAATCTTTGGCTATGTAGCAGATACAATCTGTGTCCTTGGCGGTGCTCTCAGTCAGAATGTTGTGCAGCTGATGATCTTCAAATATCTGGGAGGATTTACGTATGTTTCAAACAAATCAAAATTTTTATTAGAATTTAGCTTACAAATAGAAAAATCGATGTTATCAATGAGATAACCCGTTTAGTATGAGCGGACCCTTTGCGGTGCTAATGACCTATTTATCGGAACTACATGGACGACAATATCGTCAGCGTATCATGATGATGGTTGGCATTATGTTCTCAATGGCTACACTCAGTTTGCCTGGCCTGGCGATGACCATCCTGCCGCAAACATGGGAAGTTCAAATTTTGGGATTCACATGTAAGTAACAAGCCACGCCCATTTATCAATGCCAACTGCCCTTGGGGTGTGTCCTCATAGCAGAGGCGTTTTTCACCTTGTCGTGTCCGTTGCGTCAGCATCAGTATCAACAACAACAATAAGAACAAGAACAAAAACAATTACGTGTGTTGGTCGGATAAGATATTATCTATATCTTAGATAATGCCTTAGAGAGTTGAGAGAGAGAGTTGAGAGATTAGCACGAAGCGTGTTTCACGCCTGCCTCATTACTGTAATTAATTTGTTTGTTTGTTTGATAATTATTTTCCAGTTAGTAAAAACTACTTGTATTTTATTCACTTTTGATTATAAAATATTTTACGAGCAGCTTAGTTGCTTGGTTCATGAAAGATATAACATACTGCTTGGAAGTATATACTATACATATACATATACTATAAGTAAGATTATGACATAAACAAACATTAATTTGATTTCGTCATAACTCTTACTCTATTTAAATGCATGAATCTAAGAGTCTATATGTCTATATAACTATAAGAGTCAGAGTTATCAAACTTGGAATATATGTATGTAGATTCTTATGTGACAAACTCAACTATCAATGCCAGAGCTTAAGATATCTTAAGTTTAATTTCTTCATTCATAGATACTATAAGCCTTAGAGTTATTAAATTTGGAAAATAGATTCTTATGTGAATTAATTTTTACAATTCCAATACCACGCCCCTTTTATTAGATATAGATAAATAATAATATAAACAAAAATTAATTTAACTTAATAAAAGTCAGTACTGTAACTTAACTATATAATTCTATTTTTTATATGAAAGATAAAAAAAAATGAAATAAAATTCCTTGACTAAGACGTGAAAGTGTAACATTTCAATGTAATCTGATTCGCACTTGTAACTTGCAACTTGCAACTTGCTCATTTGCAGTACATTCTTGGCAACTTTTTGTTGCAATTACCGCTTTGCCCAGCATCTTGAGCTGTACGCTATTCCCCTTCTTCCCGGAGAGTCCCAAGTTTCTGATGTCACGTGGACGCAATAAGGAGGCATTGGAAGCTTTTAGGTTTATGTATGCACTTAATTCCCGACAGCCGCGCACAGCATATCCTGTAAGTGAAATGCGAAAGAAATCCAAGCAAAAAAAAAAAAAGAGAAAACTGAAAAGTGAAAAGTAAAAAGTAAAAAAGAAAAAAAAAAAACCAATTATTTGCCTACTTCTTAATCCAACAGATCAAGGAGTTAGCTAATGAAGTGACTGCAAAACCCAAGGCAACTGCCAATGCTAATGGTAATGGTAATGGTAATGCAAAGAAGGATGTTGTTGGCACCGATGAAGTGGACACGGAATTGGCAGCAAAGCCAAAGAGTTCATTGCGCTCCGGTTTGTTGCAATTGCGTCCGCTGTTTGTTAAACCTTATTTGCATCTGTCCCTTTGGGTCTATTTACTTAACTTTTGTGTGCTCTTGGGGTAAGATATTCTATCTCTCTCTCTTTCTCTATCTATCGCCTTCAATTTCTAATGATTTTTTTTTTTTTTTTTTTTTGGGAAATTTGAATTAAAGTCAGAATACGATGCGTCTTTGGTTGCCGCAACTATTTGCGTCCATCAATGAATATGAGCAACTGATGCAGAGCACTGGAAGCATATCAAATGGCACAAGCATATGCAACATTATTGATTATAGCGTCAGTCGGACAAAGGCACAATTGGCGGCTGCCTCAATGGACAATCCGGACATACAGTGTACGGTCAATGTAAGCGCCGCCAGTTATACAAACAATCTAATTGTGGCTGCCGCCGGATTAGTCTCATACATGTTGGCCGGATTCTTGGTCAATCTGGTTGGCTTCAAGCGTATTATGTGTAAGTGTATGATATACATCCCATAACTGTCTGTCTGTGTGCCAGTCTGTTGCATGCCACATGGTGTGTGTGCATCGTCTATTGCTTGTCGTCTGATTTCATCAGGAAATTATATTTACTTTTGTGCATTTCCATCTCTCCATCAACATCAACATTTCCATTTCAATTTTCAATTTTCAATTTCCAATTTGAATACGTATAGCTTTGGGACTTTTTACTGCCGGCTCATGTGCCATGGGCATGTATTGGTCCAGTACATCGGCCACAACTGTGGCATTAGCCTCTATGTTTGTTACCATGGGCAGCATTTCGGCCACTTCAGTGATCAGCGCATCACTAAATATGTTTCCAACAGCCTTGCGGTGAGTTAATACACAAATACTGCTACATATATGTACATATCTTGAACTATATCTTATATATCTTCATATGCAGCACTATGATCGTCTCACTCTGCATGATGTTTGGTCGCATGGGTTCACTTATGGGTAATATTTGCTTTCCTGCACTCATGGATCTGGGCTGTATACCGCCCTTCCTCATGGTTAGCGCCTTCATGTACTGTAAGTATAGAAACATCACGTTCTGTTTGTCTCCCTTACTTTCACTTTTTGCCTTTTTGCTAAATGCTAAAAGTTTAACTTCCACGTTTTTTTTTATCTCTTACTTTACTTTTTACAGTTGCCTGCCTCTTGGCCTCCTTTTTGCCGGTGAAAAATAAGGCAGCCCTAAAGTAACACTCGCATAAAGCAAACGCTGTAGGACTTCAAGTCTCACATTCATTAACATTCAAAACCCAATCAGTTTTTCTACGTTCTACAAGTCTTGCACTTCCCTCCACCTGCTCCTATTCCTCTCCCACTGTTCCTGCATATATAGCATAGTCGCTGAACCCAATAACTTTTAGCTTTTAGTTTTAATTTAAGTTGTTTTTTTTTTGTATTTTTTTTTTTTTTTTGGTTCCTGCGCAACATCTTTCCAATCAGTTTTATGTTGTTGTTACTGTTGCTGTTGCTGTCGCTCTTGTCCTTGTGTTATTAAAACTTAATTTATTACAACAACTCGAGCTTTGTAGTACGTTGATCTAATTTGTATGCAATTGCAATTGTGTTTTACTTGGCAAGAAAAAAAAAAAAAAAAAGAAGAAAAAGAAAGAAAAAACTTTCGTTGTGTCGCTGACTGGGGAATGTCAGGACTGTGGCTACTGCTACGGCTATGACTATGACTATGACTATGAATACGTCTAGGGCTCTGGCTCTGGCTCTGGCTCCCTAATTGCAGTCACTTAATAATTCCTGCTCTTTGGCATTGCCAGCGCATACATTAATATTAAATACTTTCGTAGATGACCAAAAGGAGAAAAAGAGAAACATCATTATCATCATCATCATTTTTGCCACTGCCAATGACAATGATGATGCTGATGATGATAATGTTGATAATGTAAAAAACAAAACAAAAAAAAAAAAAAAGCGAACGAAACAAAAGTGAAAACGGAAGCGGAAACGGAAATGTGAACTTCTTCAACATTGTTGTTGCTATTGTTGCTTCTGCTGTTTCCATTGCCATTTCTGGCTGCTATTATTGTTGTCGCTGCCATTGCCATTGCCATTGCCATTGTTAGAGAATGGGAAAATGAAACGACGAAACCGACGAAAGCGACGCGACGATAGACATGTAATTGAGTTGATATCTGCAAATGGCATAGAGAATGTTAATCAATTTTGTGGTCTCACTTTGATAGTTTGCCTCAATTGGTGACATTTCAATATAACACAACGTAACTCTGCTTACCATAGTCGACTAGCTAATACTCTAATTAATTTGTGGTAGATCTTAAGTCATTTATAATAAATATACGTATACTTTTATATGTCACTGTTATCAAAATCAAATATATTTAAAAAAAAAAATTTCCATTTGTAAAATCAATAAAAAAAATATATATATATAAAAATAAAAAAATATATATATAAAAATATAAAAAAAAATATATATATATAAATAAAAAAATATATATATAAAAATAAAAAAATATATAAATAAAAATAAAAAATATATATAGAAATAAAAAAAAAATAGACAAAATAAAATTAAATAAATAAATTAAATTAATAAATAAAATAATGCATACAAACACTGTTGATATTGCCGACGAGTTAAGAGACTTTCAAACCCTAAATAAATTTATTACACTACAATTATTTTTGAAACTTTTCTTTTCTTTTTTTATTTACAATCTATTTCAAGAGCTAATAAGTAAATGCTATAATGTGGGGTATACTTACAGAGATTTTTACTTATATGGAGAGTTACTATAATTTTTAAGAGATTATTGCTATGACTGCCATATTATCATATTAGTATCCAATATTGTAATGCTATAAGTTTCACCCGTTAAGCTTAACAAACAGAATAATTTTTAGTAACAAGCTTGAAGCCATAGTTCTTCTGACAGCTACATATTTGATATAGCTATATGATATAGTAGTTCGATGTTAGTTAGCTTTTTTTTTTTTTAACTTTGCTTTTATTTATTGAATCTTCTCATTTTAGAGACTAACAATAAGTTATTAAATCTTATAACTAAACATTAACTAACAGTTCACTTAAACTGTTTAGGATTCCACGTCCCTAGATTCTATTGCTGGGTTGGTAGGTCATTCCGACGAAGACGGGAGCGGCTACACAAGCCGAGTTAGCCCTCGTGCGAGGGGGTTAGGGTGCGAGGAAAGCTTTCCTTGGTATTTCTCCTTATGTTCGGCTATTACTTCTCTGACTGGTTTAATGTTGAGGTCTTTCTGTATATTATCATTTCGAACGTACCACGGTGCCCCGGTGATGGTTCTCAGGATGTTAGTTAGCTTGAAAAATAAAAAAAAAAGTTGTTCATAAAAAAATTAAATTTCTAGTCTATAGTTCCTATGGCAGCTACATATATCATATAGTGTATAAATAAATAATTTCGGATAATAAGAATAATGTGTCAAGATAAATTTGATATTAGGATACTTTCGATTAGACTGTTTATACTGAACAGGAATATATACATATGTACCATATATATACATATGTACCATATATATAGATATCTTTCCAAGCGTTACGAATAGCTGCACAAAATAAATATACTCTTCGCAAGTTTATATCATAGTTAAGTTAGCTATAGAAAATGTTAACAAATGAATTAAAATGATTATAGAAACTAATTATTATAATAATTAATGTTAATTTATATTATAATAAATTAATATTATAATATATTATAGAAATTAATGTAAAGTCTAAAATGAAGCATTCAAATTATTATTACATACATTTCGTATTTCTTATTTATTTTAATAATCAGTTTAATTTGAAGTATTTATTTTTCATATAATAATAATAATATTTTTTGATAATTTCATGTTTACTTTTCTATTAACAAGTGCAACACGTATCGAAACTTTTGGTATGACAAACACAACGACCGATAAGCCAGAGGTCATTGTGATTGTTGTTTTGTTTTTTTTTTGATGATGAGTTGAAAGTTTTGAAAAAGAAATAAAGGGTATTTCTGATATGATAGAATACTATATGCTACACATATTAAATATAGATAATATTTCTGACAGCTTCGCAAAGTAATTGTGTTAAGTTGTCTACATAGTTAAGCTCTATATACATATGTACCTTCTATATCTATGCCTCTGTTTGTGTGTGGGTTATAATTTGTAACTGCTGTTATCGCAATCAGTTGAATCTTGTTCTTGTTCGCTTTTATTTCACTTTTATACTATAAAAAAAAAAAAAAAAAATACTCATATATCTTGGACACGCTCTTGGCACTAGCATAGTACAACTTTTCCTTTGGCTAAGGGCACAGACAGCCAGCACACTATATTTCTGTGTGTGTGTGTATGTGTGTGTGTGTGTGGGTGATATACGAGCCAGTTTGGCCCGCGGGCTAAATGGGAATGTTAATTATCTGACAACGGAACCGCTTAAAGTTAATGCGAGTAGCCGTAGTAGCAGCCGCCGTTGGGCATCACATTTTAGAGGCCCGTCTCTTGCTCTCTCTCTCTCTCTCTCTCGCTCTGTGTAGAGCCTCGAGGTGCTTGAAATGCTTGGAGTGCTGCGAGTGTTTTGGCGTGCTTGCCTCTATCTAAATTTACATCTATGTCTATTTCTATTTCTATCTCTATCTTTATATACATATATACTACATCTATCTATCTATCTATCTATCGGCGTCATAATGCTTTAGATTAAATGAAACAAACTCTTTTTTTCGTGTACTTTTGCTGCCTCCCCTTTTTTTAAAAAAAAAATATTTTTTTTTTGATAGCTACGTCGTCAGCTTGAAGCATGATTTCACAAATGTTTGAAATCAGACAAGCCGCAAAAACTTTTAATTAAAAACTTGCCGCTTGACTTTCAGCTTGTCCCTCTCTCTTACACTCTCTCTCTCTCGCTCTCGCTCTGACTTTCTCAGTGTGTTTGTGTTTTGGGTTACGTCTCACGCTTTTATGTAATCTAAATCGGAATCTCAATCTGAATCTCAATCTCAATCCCAATGCGAGTCTCAAAAATAGAAAAAAAATAAAAATTAATTTAACCCGATCTCACGCTTGGGACTAACGAGAAACATTGCTCACTGCACACTGCTCACTGCTCACTGCACCCCGCATTCATTTTGCTCATTTTGTTGAAAAGTTTCAATACGAATTTCCAAATCCAAATTCAAATCCAAGTGCAAAGCCAACAGCCAACAGCCAAGAGCCAAGAGCAAACTAACCGCAACAGGTTACAAACATACATTGCTAGCGATGGTTGCCATAGTTGCATCTAGCACGACCCGCTGCTTTCTTTCCCATTGAAATCTATATTGACAGCAATAATATAATATGTGAAGTGATCTTCCCTCTCTAGGCCCCTGAACTGTTTTACAGCATTGACTGCAGCGCGCGCTCTGCGTGTCACGTTGCAGGCTCACGCTCCGCTCTAGTTACACCAACAGCTATAGCTACAACTGCGATTTGCGTCACGAACGCCGTCAGTTTAGTTACACGACGACGCTCTAATCTTATCAGAGAGCTCGACAGTTGGCTGAGACGATGAGCAGCAGCAACAGCAGCAGCGGACATAAAAGCTTGCAGGGCACAGACCAACACATACAGTCGACAAGATGAGCCTCAGCGACAAGGTGGTGATTGTGACAGGCGCTAGCAGCGGTATTGGTGCTGCCATTGCACAGGTGTTGGCCCGCGAGGGTGCACAGCTAGCGCTTGTAGGTCGCAATGTTGCCAATTTGGAGGCAACACAGGCAACATTGCAACAGCAAAAGAAAGGCATCAAGACATTGAATGTTATTGCCGATGTTACCAAGGATGCCAATGCAATTGTTGAGCAAACTCTAAAATACTTTGGACGTATCGATGCCTTAGTTAATAATGCTGGCATTTTGGGCAGTGGACCATTACTTGATTTGGATATTGATGAATTTGATGCTGTGCTCAATACAAATCTACGTGGTGTCATATTGTTAACCAAAGCTGTTGTACCACATCTGATTAAGACCAAAGGTGCCGTTGTCAATGTAAGCAGCTGTGCTGGCATTCGTCCATTTGCCGGTGCATTGAGCTATGGTGTCTCGAAGGCAGCATTGGATCAATTTACAAAAATTGTTGCATTGGAATTGGCAGCGCAGGGTGTACGTGTGAATTCAGTGAATCCTGGTTTCGTTGTGACCAATATACATAGTCGCATTGGGATTAAGGATGATGCATATAAATCGCTATTGGATCGTGCTATCAATTCGCATCCCATGGGACGTGTTGGTGATGTCTTTGAAGTTGCCGAAGCTGTCGCATTTTTGGCCAGCTCCAAGGCAAGTTTCACCACCGGCGCACTCTTTCCCATCGATGGTGGCAAACATAATTTGACGCCACGTTAAGTATTTCCATTTTTTGTTTTTACGCCTGCGGAAAGTTTCTATTTTTTTTTTTTTTGTTTTTATTCTAAAATTAAGTACAAAAATTTATACTAAATACAAGTTAAAATACATAGAAAAAAGAAAAGACTAGTAAATATTTTTTTTGTTTTTTTTTGTTTTTTTTTTTTTGGCGGTTGTAGTAAACGACGCGACTTTAAATGCTATTTGCTATTTGCTATTTGAAATGCAAAACGTGTATGCTTCAATCCCGGCTAGACGACCCCAAAATGACCGTCATTTGACAACGCACTCGACAGTCGAAAGTCGACATGCGATTCCCCATCAGTCGACTGCCGGTACTTGTCTAGAGCTTATCAGCTTATCACCTTATCAACAGCAAGCCACAAAACATAGCTGTCATCTGCAGAAAAAGTCACAGTTATGTCTTCTGATATATCATAGACATTTACATATGAATACTATATATATATATATATATATCTTACATATTTATATAGTATAATACTTGAAAGACAGACTTCAAGTCTTCAGCAAGTAAAATAATTATCTCATTTCTTCTGCAACTCATTTCGAGTCGAATTAAAGTTTTCAGTTTCCCCTTATCTACCTACCATATGAAATAGTAAACACTCGAAAAATATGGGTTTTTTTCCCCCCACATTACTTTTTATATTTGCTGGGGAATGTTTGCATGGGGCAAATGCGTGTTCTACTCATTTTAGTGTGGTAGGTCGTCGTCATCATATTGAAAAGTTGCTAACTCATTTCCTAGACTTTGACTTTGGGACAACATTGAGACATTTTATCAGTTCAAGTTTTTGAAATCTTAACTAAAACATTTGCAATTATATTTCTTATTATTTAGCTCTATGATAATATTTTATGACATTTATTTTCTAAAGTCTCTGCATTTAATTTTTGTTAAAGTAATTTTATTTAATTTTTTTTTTTTATATATTTTTATTTCTAATGATTATTGAATATTTTATTATTAAAAATTATATAAAAAATTATTTAGAGTGTAATTTTAGCACAACAATTTAACAAAATTCAATTAATCCCTAGGTTTAGCACTTGGAAAAATTTATCTACTCAAATGGAAAATCTGCCCAATTTTTATCGTAAGCGAATTTTTCGCGCTAGATAAAACATTAAACACAATTCGTAAATTTACGATTTAAGAGTTTTAAATAAACTTGACTTGACTTGACTGAAAATGAGATTTGGCTGCAATAGACTTTTGCCATAAGTACCCCGTGCTATAAAGAGTCTTAGCTTAAATAAATCTTTTTGCTATAATATTAACTGACTAAAAATACTTCTGCTATACAAGCTTTAAACTAGAAATATCTTTTGCTATAGAATCTCAAAAATACATTTTCTATAACGTTAAAGTTCAGTTAAAAACCTTTTGTTTTAAAGAATTATAGCTAAAATTATACCTGTAGCATTAAAAACATTCAGAAAACTCACTGCCATAAATAATTCTTGCTATAAAGTGCGGTATCAAGAAAAAAAAATACCTAGCAATAAACATTTAAAGCCAGAAATACTCTTTTCCATAAGCACTCTTTGCTATAAAAAGTCTTAACTTAAACTACATTTAATATAAATATTGTCAACTATAAACATATTTTGCTATAAAGAATATTAACTTACAAATTACCTTTTGCTATACAGAGTTGTTAACTCAAAAACCCTTGGGCCTTAATGTTCATTGCTATAAAGAGTCCTGGCTACAAAATACCTGTTGCTATAAAGTTTTTAAGCATCAACACATACCAAGAACTATAAATATTTTAAATCAGAAATATACTTTGCCATAAGTACGTAAAACGTCTCAATTATAGCTAGATTTATAAATATTATAAATATAAATATTTATAACTGTAAATACCTTCTGCTATAAAAAGTCTTAGACAACAAATAGCTTAAGCTATACAACATTTATGCCACAAATATCTTTTGCATATACATATATTTTTTGCTAAAAGGAGTCCTAGCTAAAAATACCTGTTGCTATAAAATTTTGTAAGCTAGCTATAGGAATTGCCATGGTTAGTCTTTGCTATAAAGAAATACCATCGAAAAATACCAAAAGCCACAAATACAACTTCCCATAACTACTAGTTGCTATAAAAAAAAAACTCTCAACCAGAAAGAAGCTTCTTCAACTATAATGATTTTAAGCTAGAAATGCCTTTTGCCATAAATACGATTTACTATAAAGTGTCTTAGCTATTTATAGCTGAAGGCTATTACTATAAAGTGTCCTAGCTATTTATAGCCTTCAGCTATAAATAATGCAGTTTGTTAAATTGTAAAAATAAATTTCAGCTAGGATTTTGTGTCTCCAATATTAAAGTTTTCCAGCACTTGATCAAAATCAAGCTTTCATAATTATTAAGCGAAGAATTCTTTGCTTAGTGGCTGTGAAGCTGCATTTCAATCCGTTGCAACATCCTAGACAGCAACCGTACAAAGCTTAGCAAATACAAACACCTTCATAGTGAGACGAGCTTCTAATACAAACTTTTGCTATGCAGTCGGCAAACTTTCATTTTGAAGTGCAACCCTTAAAAATAGCAACAATGCAACCCCATCAACAAAAAAAAGCTTAAAATGGGGGCAATAATAAAAAAAAATGAAAAAAAAAGAAAAGCTATCGCACAGTGTAATTGAAAAATTTACATATGAGGAAAGAAATTTCAGTGCGTCAGAAGCTCTCGCAGCGCGCTTGTCGTGCCTGCAACACAAAATAAATAAGAATAAAAAAAGATAAAAAAATAAAAGAAAAAAAAAACAACAAAAAAAGTTGTTCGCTGCCTGTATTGCCTACACTCGTGGCGTTTTAACCGCCCACACGAATACACTACACAACACACACACACATATACACACACATACATATACACGGACACATAGAGAAACATTAAAGGAAGAAATTGGCCAGCTGTTAGAAAGCGGAACAAGGCAACTGATTGATTTTTCGCATTAGGAAACTTGAATTGTGAACATTTGCAGCAAGGGAAAAGGTAACAATAAAAAAATAAGCAGAGAGAAGCAGAAAAACAATAACAACAAAAAAAAAACGAGGAAATTAAAGTGAAAGCAAAAAGTAAAAATAATTAATGTGAAGAAACATGGAAATGGCAGTGCAACAGCAACAGCAGCAGCAGGAGAATAAAACTTTGCTGAACGAAGGTCATCAGCCTTGCAGTAGCAGCAACAGTAGCACCAACAGCAGCAGTAGCAGCAGCATTAGCTGTGACAATGTGCAACAACAGCAACAAGAAGAAGATGAAGCAGCAAAAATAATTATGAACACAGAGGCAGACAGTGAAAGCATTGATAGTCCAGCATATGTTGAAACTGATGCTGAAGTAGATGCAGATGCTGATGCTGATGCTGATGTAGAGGATGCTGAGGCTGAGGATGTTGAAGATCAAGCACAACCATTGAGTGAACGCTGGTCACCATTGGGCGCCAACTATGATGATGCAAATAGTGTTAGCTCTGAGCTATTAGCTGGCGTTGATGCTGGCATTGAACTGGAACTCGACGAGCTCAACTTGACACTGGACAAGCAGCAGCAGCAGAAACAGCAACAGCAACAACAGCAGCAGCAACAACAGCAGCAACAACAGCAGCAGCAGCAGCAACAGCAGCAGCAAATGGCTGCAGCAATGTCTATGCATGATAATGCCAATGAATTGGCACGTCTACGCAGCATTGAGGATGAACAGGAGATGCTTACGAGCTCACTGTTGGCATTAACATCACAATTTGCACATGTACAGCTGCGCGTACGACAAATTGTTGAGGCACCAACCGATGAGCGTGATCAATTATTACGCGATCTTGAGGATTTCGCCTTTCAAGGTATTCCCGAGGTAATACAACCATCAATAATGAATTCCAGCAGTGCTAGTGGTGCTGATAGTGAAACTGATGCTGATACTAACAATGCACCAACCGATGGACAATTAATTGAACAATTAAAATCACAATTAACCGAACTGGAACAATTGGCATATGACTCGGGAACACCTGGCGTATTGCCACAACATGTGCTATTAGAGAAACAGAAATTTATATTAGATGAATTACGTACGAAATTGAATTTACAAGTTGAACAACATCAATTACCAAATTTAAGCATTGAGCAACTGCGTCATCAAGTTGATAATGCAATTGGTGAATTTGTTGGCCCATTGAAAATGAAGGAGCAGCTGGTGGCACAGTTAAAGACACAAATAACAGATTTGGAACGTTTCATTGCATTTTTACAATGTGACACAGCAGGCGGCAGCACAGCGAATGATAAATTGAAGCTTTTAAGTGGCGCATACAATAGTTATGCAGCCAAGCAGACGGCAAGACAGTTGCCAGCATCATCATCATCATCATCAGCTGGAGCAGCAGCAGGAGCAGTAAAGGCAACAGCAGTTCAAGCAGCAGTAAAAACTACAGCCACAACAACAACAACTGCAACAACAACAGCAACAGCAGCAGCAGCAGCTGCTGCAGCTGGTACATGCGTCGATCATGGCACACGACATGAAAGTTTACATAGCAAAGCGCATGGTTTGCTAGACAAAGCATCGCTGCTCATGCAAATGTTTGCCACCACACACTTTGCCAAGCGACAAGCTGATTTCCAGCAGAATTCTCTTAAGAAGACAAACAAGGGCAATCACTGGGGGTAAGTCTTCTTGCGTCTTGCTGTGAATAAAATATAATTTTATAATATAAAAAAAAAAAAATTAAATTATTTTTGCAGAGACTTGCGCGCACAATTGGAAGTTGATATACAGGAAGTTGCCGCATTGGCTGCCACATTGAGTTGCGATCGCGAGAAATTGGCCAACATTAAACGTGCATTGCGTCATCAAAGACAACAACAGCAACAGCAACAGCAACAGCAGCAGCAGCAGCAGCATGCTAGTGGATCATTTAATGCTGAGAATGCTGCATTAACTATTATGCCACCACGTTGCAGGCGTGTTGTTACTGCTGCTGCTGCTGCTGCTGGCAATGAGTTAACACCATATGCAGCTGGTGCTGCTGCTAATGCTGATGCTGGTGCTGCAAGTGTTTCATCCGATTCCGATGATGATATGTATGAGCAATATAATTGGAATAAAGACAAGACACTAGGACGTCGCATTGTCCATATGCGTGGCGATTCAATAGCAACAATTGGACGTGAATTAACCAGCGTGGTGCGTAAGAATTTTGCACGTACATTGCAACAATTAATGCAACACGGTTTACGCATACCAGCTGAATCAGCTGCATCTAGTCTTATGGTACCATTCATGCGTTGCCTACATCCTGGCACACAACGTGTCACAGCAACAGCAGCAAATAATGAAATGCAATTCCTTGGCATTGGACGCGCCATGCATGCATGGGAATTAATCATTGAGTATTATAATTTAAAGAATGGCGACGATTATAATAATACGCCAGCACGCAAATTATCACAAAGCTTTCAATTGGATATCGTCGATGCACGTGAAGTGACCGCCAAGCAGAGTTTGCTCAGTGCCATTGGCATGATCCTGGCCATGCATCGCCCATATAAGCGTAGCTATAATGCACATTTCAAGGCATTCATATGTGCTGGACTCAAGTAAGTATTTATGCCATACTCAAATTATTAATATGTATGTACATATATCTAATTTTGTTGATTATTTAACTCCACAGTGGACATGTGTTGGTTGAATGGTTAAATTTAATATTGAGCTGCCATGAGCTGATCGATACATATTATACATCAAATAGTTATGTGGCATGCACTGGATTCCGTGACTCATTACGTTCCATTGATGCATTATCCAAATTTGATTTCGATTTACCTGTTGATTTGGCCATACGACATTTTCGAAATATCTAAAAAAAAACAGAAAAACATAAAAAAAAAAAGGCAACTGATTATTTTTATTCTCTTTAAACAAAACTAGTCCAAATCAACAGTTCTTTATGTGTATGTATAAATATGTGTATATAACATTAGATATGTCCAATTAACTAAATAACTTACTAAATACAATTGCTAAACCAAATATAAATACACAAATATACACAATATTTTTAATTTCATTCAAATGTATCAACAGTTGTTTTTGCTTTTATGAACGTCGCGCACAATGCGTAAGCGTGCTGCCAACTTGTTCCAAATTTATTGCGTATCAATGTGAATGAGAATGCGTAAGCATGCTGCCAACTTGCTTTCTTTTTGATAGTTTCGCACAAAACAATCGACGGAAAATCGATTGTTTCAAACAATATTTAATAATTCAAAAAACTTTGTAGAACTTTCGTTGTTTTCACATAACACATTTTTGTTTATATTATTGAAATATTTATTTAGGCTTTATAAAACTTAATTCTAATGAAATATAGAAAATTTACAAAAATATATACAAAAATAAATGTCACGCATAGAAATTTTCTGGCTATATGCAGATGATAAGTGTTCCTGTAAAGTATTTGATTTCTTAATTTTTCATGTTTTTGTATGTATTTATATATAACTTAACTTTCAAAACGATATGGGTTCCGTCTCCTAAGATGCATATATCAGAGATCTGCAGCGGTGCACCACAACCACTACTAGTGCACTGCATGGAAATGGAAATTTGATGCAGTATTATTTTACTCTATTCTTTATCCTGTCCTTCGTATTCGGTGTCTGAAATACGTTTCACATGAATATATTTTCGACTTTTTTTTATCTACATATGTATTTCACATGTGCATACAAAATATGTAGAACATTATTTGCATACAGTGGCTCCAACAAATAATCAGACAAATCCTTTGAATATTTGTACATATTTATGGTCTCTTAATCCGAATTAGAATTAGATAAAAATAAGCAATACGAAATACTTAATTAAATTTATTTCTTTTAATTAACTTCATTTAATGTCATTAAATTATTAAAGCAACATAAAAATATTGAATACATAATGATAATAAAATTAATCATTTATTTATTGAAATTCATTTGTATAAAACTCATAAATGCATTTACTTAGCTTGTCGCCCAGAGGGCGCTGCAATGGTCCACAGCTTAAGCCTGCCAATAACAGACTGGCTGCCGTCTCACTCTCACATATAGCATACGCATCTAGCAACCGACGAGGTGTTGCATATCGTTCGACAATCGCCAGCGCACGATCCAATGAGAGCGAATGCAATTGCAATAATTGTTGGACAAAGACTTCACGCACTGTTAACTGTGCATTGCGTGCTGAATCCTCATACAATTCACGGAATTTAAGTAAATTCACATTGCAACTATTATAATGTAATTCTGATTTCTCAATTTTCTCTAATTCAGATTTCTTAATGCTATGCAAAGATTTGCCTGCTGCAATATAAAGTTGCTTCAAGGCGCCACCAACACCACTGAGATAGCACATGGAACGATAATGATTATCAGTGCGCACGACTTGTATGCCATGCGATTGTATACGTGCATTGGCCAATGCCTGTAGTAATGATTCCAGTGGTAAGCCCAATTGTTGATTATCACCATAATCTTCAATTAAATAAATAATATGGGGTAGTCCACATTGAGCTAAACGATGTTTCTGCTCATGAAATCGTCCATCACGTATGCTACTCGCCAAATCATCCATTCGCTTACGTTCCACAATATATGGCAACACAAGCTCATTGCCAGCCGCATCCCGAGCTATCCATAGAAAATCACCAACAGTTAGACGACGCACCTCATACTCCACGCCTAAGGATTCCAAATAGCTGCGTGTCTGATCCAAGATACGTTTATTTTTACCACTTGTCTCTTGTGTATCCACCAACAGTACAATGTTATAGCTACCCGCCGGCATATGAAACACACGTTCACGTTCCTCGGCTGCTGCCAATTCCAATTGAACTTTTTTTGTTAATTTCTTTGGTTTGTCTTTCTGAAGTTTTTTTTTATTTTCCTTTTGTTTCCTTTGTACCACTTTGACCACCTGTTGCAGCTGCTGTTCATATTGTAGGTTTGATTGTGGTGTGCCAGGTGCCACTACTGTCTTTGATTGTTTTTCTAGTGCTCGAAATGCCAGCAATTCTTCATCGAGACGCTGACAGAGCGTTAAGCCAAAGCCACGCAGCATGGCACATTCACGGCCACTGTACAGTGGCAAGGGATAACAGCGCAATGATTCCAGTGCAGCTTTCAGTATATGTTGGGATTTGCATTGTCGTTGCTTGGCCGACAGGTACCAGCGCTCGATCCAGCGTATAAACAACGGATTTGGTTGCTCCAGTCGAATTTCCAGACGCGTTTCCATATTTCTTACATATCAATTTACTAAAATGTATTTTTTGTTGCTTCCTTTGCACACACAATTCTTTGCAGCTGCAAACACATTTTCATATGTTTGTGGTTCTTGTTTATGAAATGAAGATCAGCTGTTTTCAAATGTCAACTGTCCTGTCTGCAGTGTTGACTAATGCGCAATTTGAGTACTATAAAGTCAACAAACTAGGACTGTATATTTTGGTATATTTTAGCGTTACAATTTATGCTTCAAATAAGTATTAATATTAAATTAAAATAATTAAATACATTTAAATTCAATTAACATATGTAAAAGTTCGAATTAATTATTGCATCTGATATATTTCGAATTCACATCTTGTACTTTTTCGTGCATTATCGTGCTTGCAGTAGCTGGTCACACTACACGAAACATGCACATTTTGTTTTGTTGTACATCACACTAAGAATGAGCGCCAAAGCACCAAATAGCGACAAAAGCAACTCGAAAAGCCCAAGCGGCAGCAGCAAACAGACAAATGTCAATCCCACAATCAATGACATCAATCTGGAAGCATTATCGCTTACCGAAGGCATACGTGAGTCGCCCGTTTGCATTATAGTACTGGGCATGGCCGGATCGGGCAAGACAACATTTACCCGCAGTCTGATAGAACATGCACAGGCACAGTTTAATCCGTATGTTGTGAATTTGGATCCCGCTTGTCGTGAAGTGCCATATGCGGCACATATTGATATACGGGATACAGTCAACTATAAGGAGGTAATGAAACAATATCAATTGGGACCAAATGGTGGTATCGTCACTGCCCTCAACATGTTTACCACAAAGATGCCAAAGTTTACGGAACTAGTGCGTCGTGCCGGCGAACGTGGTCATAAATGGTGTATTATCGATACACCAGGACAAATTGAAGTATTCACCTGGTCAGCATCGGGTAGTATTATAACCGAAGGTCTGGCAACTATGTTTCCGACCATTGTTGTCTATGTTATGGATGTTGTGCGTTCCGTATGTCCGACAACGTTCATGTCGAACATGCTGTATGCCTGTTCCATACTCTACAAAACACGTCTGCCATTCCTTGTGGCTCTCAATAAAGTAAGTTTGAGGCAAATGGTAAATCATAAAACAAATTAAAATGAATAACAAAAAAATTCTCTTTATTCTTTTTATTAAAGATTGATCTCAAGGAATGCAGCTTTGTGCAGGAATGGATGACAGACTTTGAAACATTTCAGGATGCACTGGAGCAGGAGCAAAGCTATGTGAATAATCTAACACGCACCATGTCACTCACATTGGACACATTCTATGAGAATCTTATTACCTGTGGTGTCTCAGCCAAAACGGGCGTTGGTTTTGCTACCTTAATGTCCAACATACTCGAGTGTGTCATCGAATATGAACGTGACTATAAGCCAGTGTATGAGAAATTGCGTAAAGAACGTCTAGCTGCACAGCAAGCCGATGCACAGCCAGCATCACATATCGATGAGGCAGGCACAGCAGTTGTCATGGGTTTGGATTTAAGTGTTAGTCAATTTCTCACTTGAAAGTTGTAAAGTTTCTAATAACAAATTTTGTCTATCTACAGGAAACAGCAGCAAAAGTTGATAATAGTGTATTCCTAATGGCGCCAAGTCTGGTACCACAGTCAGTGAATGCTGATGATGAGGATATGGAAACGGAAACCAAAGGCGCTGTTGAGGAGCAAAACTTTCAAAGTTTCGTACAGAATCATTTGACACAGCAGCAAAATAAACGCGATAAACAGCAACAGGAACAGCAGCAATAGTAACATTAAATTTTGCTGCTAACTGCAACGTTACTTTTGTTTTTTATTCGTGATTATAGTTGTAAGCTGATCTAAACAAAAACGTATATATTAAATATATAGTACTATAAAAATTATAAGAATGCAAATCTCATCGAATTTTTTATACAAAAACTGAACAGATTGTAGCAACCATATTATATAGTGAAGCTGATCAAGAATGTATATATATATATATATTTTTATATATATGCTGTATAAAATAGGAAGAAAATAAAACAAGTGTGAAATGAATTTATAGATGGAAATTATATGCAGTTATTTTGTTCTTTATTTTATTATTCACTGTAACAAGCAAAAACATTCAATATAGTGATCTGTTTCTTTGTCATATTTTATATATACTTTCTATATATAATATATGTATATGTATGTTAGTGTATGTGTCTCTGTGTGTGTGTGTGTGTGAATTTAAATGTTGAGTTTCGCAAATAATTTTAAACAATTGCAATGATAGTACTGCTGACTATATATAGATCTGATTTGATTTAGCATTATACATATATATATATCTATGTCTGTGTGTATTTATATATATATATATACATATATATATTCAAGTATGTCTGTCTTTGTATTTGTGAAGAATACAAGTTTATGTTATATAGCTAACACTATATATCTGAACAAATATATATATATATATATATATATATATATATATATATATATATATATATATTTGTTCAGATATATAGTGTTAGCTATATATATATATATATATATATATATATATATATATGTATATATATTTATGTAATGAGCAAATCAATTTAATGTCACGCTTCGTCTTTACAATTTTTCCACTTGCCACATGGAAATTCTAGAGTTTCTTTTGGTTTTGTTTTTTTTTTTTTAAATATTATGCTTACAAAAATACAGATCATCTGAAATTACGATTACGAATTATACGATATACACATACATATACAATACAACTCTCCAATGATTCACAGTGTTACATATACATACATACATACTATATATGTATGGTATATATACTATATATTGATCGACAATTACAGATTATACAGATTATAGATTATATATCATAAACATATATTGTGTATATGTGTTTAGTATTTCATATTCATTCAATTCATTTCAAATATACTTCTCTATGTATAGATACATATATATATAGTATCTTATTCGAATCCATGATCTGCCAATTCCAGTTCAATCTTTATAATTCGATAAAGCTAAACCTAATATATATATATATATATATATATATATGCTTACGATTCCAAAACAAATACAAATACATTCAATTTGTGCTCAGAAGCTATTAAGATATATATATATATATATATATTTATATAGACTGCCGACTTAATGATAACATATATATGTATATATTGTAGTTATATATACTATATATGCTAGTACTAGATGTGTGTGTTTGATTCTTCTGTTTTTCTTTTCTTTTAATTTCTTTAAGCTGTGCTAACAAATTTTTACACACTTTCAAATTTCAAAATTTTGAATGTTATCTTTCATTTTTTTTTCTTTAATTTTTAAAACACTAAAAATTTGTCATTTTAAATGCATTTTAAGCTTAAAAAATATGTTTAATATTTGTGCTAAAAATTATACATTTATATATATATATATATATTTCATACAATTTATATAACTATATATATATATATATATATATATATACTTGTATGTGTTTATAAATCTATGATTTCTATGGATTTAATTTTTTTGGAAACAAATTTTTTTTTTTTTGGTGCTTACACAAACTGAAAATAAGCATAAAAATATAATATTTTTGCCTTATGTAAGGAATCCTTAATATGTTTTCAAGAAACAGTCTTTTCTGTATTTCTTTTTCTTCAATTTAATTTTTTTTTGTGTTTTATGCTCTTGCAAGGCGTGGCAGAGCCTATATTTTATATATATATATATATATATATATATATTCATATATATTCATAATCAGCAGACAATCAATTTAAGATTTGTATTTCACAAGACATTTGGAATTTAGCTGCATGCAACTTGACACTATATAAGAGACGGCATGAACTGGGTCGGATTACTATATCTTTGCTACAAAATTGAAAAACCTTCGACTGAAAATTACAGCAATTGAAATTTGGTGTCGAGTTTTATTTGTCAGCATATGGGATGACTATATCATATAGTCATACATATATATCATATCTGTATCCTATAGTCATATATAGTTGCCATAGTAAAGATCTCACAAAAATTGAAATTTTTTTTTGTAAGCTTTGCAAGAGTATGCTAATTTCGGCGTGCCAATATTAACTTTATCCATTTCATGTTTTGTTTTATTTTAGTTTTTTTTTTTTTTTTTTTTTTTGTTCACTTTGATAACATAACAGTGAAAATTGCTTGATCTGAGACTTGTCTATCTTCTTCTTCTTCTTTATCATCAAAATTTTTTACGTAGTTTTTGTGTGTTTTTTATGTTGTTGTTTGCATTTGCTTTTTGCGCTTTTTTTTTAGCTCATTTAATGATCTCTTTTTGTGTTTTTGTAATTTTATACCCTGTACGCAGTTGTACGTAATGGGTTTCATAGAGTTAAACTAGTAAATTTTTTTTTTTATTTAAGTTTAATATTTTCTTTTTCTTATAAGTTTATGCGTAGCTTAGCTTGGACAGCATTTTCGAGACAAAAAAAATATATATACTTGTATATTACGTTACATAGTTTTTTCATACATACTATATGTATGTGTATGTGTATGTATGTATATATGTATATATCTACTCGTATATAACTAATACAAATACACAAATACATGTACACAAATACATACATAAACTTCAAACATTGCTTAAAAGTTACAATTTTATAGTTTTTTTTTTGTTGTTGTGCATAAACTTACTGTATGCACTGTGCACATGCACAATCTACACGAATATTGACAACAATTTTTTTTTTTGTTGCCACAAAATTTCAGATTTGTATGCTTTAAATATATAGATATATCTTGATATATATATATATAATTTTTTTATATGCCACTTTAAGCTTTTATTTTCTTTTATATAATTTTTTTTATCAGTTTTTTTTTTGTATATATCATAAAAATATGTAAATTCACAAATAAAAATAAAAAAAAATTACATCAAAAAGCAAAAAAAAAAGTTTGTTTTTTTTTTCTGAGACAAATGCGCGCGTAAAGTTAGCTGAGAGAGATAGAGAATTTAAATTGTTGTTTCATATTAATCATCGTCGGACAGATTTGTTGCAGTGAGCAATGTGGCATTATCCTCGGCACCTTGCTCTTCGATATCCTGTGTTTTTTTTTTATTATTTATTTGGAAGACGTAACGTGTTTAAAACGAGAGAGAGAGAGAGAGAGATAGATATAGATGATAAGATCAGTTCAATTATGCAATATCGTATAAAGTATATACTATATATAGAACTCTATAACAATTTAATGCCAAAAGCCAAGACAAAGAGACATTTTCAGCATTTGGTTGACGTGTTTTCTCATTTTTCTTTATATAAAATATATATCTGCAGACATCTATATATTTATACTTATAGCTCAAAGTAGTTTTGAAGCAAGTTTATATAGACATATAATCAGCATAGATATGTATGTCTGTACAAATATAAACAATGCACATTGCACCTGTCTCTCTCTAATACACACTCACTCACACTCACACATACACATGCACATGCACACTCTTAAAAGTTATTTGGAATAACGAAAACACATTTGATTTATTTATTTTTTTTTTAATTTTTTTGTTTTTTTTTTTCTATTAAAATTTTGATTTGATTTCTTATCATTTTTCTTTTTTTTCCATATTCATTTCCTTCTTATTTCTTATTTTATTATTATTATTATTATTTTTTTTGTCAAGCATTTTCATTGTATATATAAAAAAAATAAAAAAAATTTGTTTAGTTCAAAATAAAAAAAAAAAAAAATACTATGTAAAAAAAATATGTAAAAATATATAATTAATAAAAAAAAATTTTTTTTTTTTGTTTTTGTTTACTTAAAATGAAACAATGAATTAATTAATTACAAGAGACGTTGCAGATTTTGTGAAATAAACTTTTGTTTGCTCTGAGAGAAATATAAATGTAAATGCAGCGCGACAGTACTGTTAATAGTATATGTATCCATATTAAATGTACATATACATATATACATATATATATATATATATATATATAAATGTTATATATATATATATATACATATGTACATTTATTACATATTTATATATTAGAATTTGTTGTAGTCTAATGTAATTTGAATTGCAAATGCTCAAGTTCTTGGCGTATTATAATTCTTGGATCAATTTCTATTGTTATTGTTGCTGTTGCAGTTGTTCTTGTTCTTCTTGTTGTTGTTGTTGTTGCAGTTGTTCTTGTTGTTGTGGCTGTCGTTGTTGTTGCTTGTTGAGCATCTTGAATGTTAGCTGATGTTTTTATTGTTGATTTTCTTGCTTTCGTTTTTGCAGTTGATCTTTTTATTGTTGTTGTTGCTGCTGTTGTTGCTGCTGTTGATGCTGCTGCTGCGGTTGTTGTTGCTGCTGTCGTTGTTGCTGCTGCTATGCCTTCAACTGTTTTAGCAGTACATCACTTGACCTTTTGTTTAACGGGACTTGGCGTCGTTTGATCAGCTTCTGGTAAATCACTTTCCTTCTTACGCTTCACTTTATCCTTATTTGGCGCCTTCACTTTCTTCGTTTGTGCTGCCAACAATTTTGCTTCACGTTTCGCCTCACGTTTTGCACGCAATTGTTCCGTTATGAATGAGAATACCAAATATCCTTGAAGTGCTATCAATCCAACAAGTACAATTAATGCACGCAACTTATAATTGCCACCACTGCCGCCAATGCCATAGAATAATGTTAATACACCAATCACTGAGGTCGCAAATCGTACAAGTACAAAACAAAAACTATTTACAATATTAATACGTGCCAAACGTTCATCACGATCAAAGACGCCAATTAGCTGAATAATATGTGCAAGTAATTCACTAAAATAGTGTAGGGTGAGCAGGACAAGTGCCAAACGTTGGAAGCTAAGCGTATAGGCCAAAACGATGAGCGTAAAACCGCTTATGGAATGTATAATTTTTGGTTGTTGTTCCTCCTTGGCGCGTATCTTTTGGAAATATAATTCTGGTAGCATATGCAGATAATATGATAATTGGATTATGAAATAGAATTTATGTAGGAAACTCATTGGATGTTCAGGATATGCATCCCATAATTGTGCCACTTGACTTAAATATCCTTCACGTAATGCCACATGTATGCCCCAAACGAATGATAACAAATAGAATGTTACCAATTGTCCAGATTCATTGAAACGTGATAATTTAAATTTCGATAAATGCAATTTCTTACTAATCTTATCAAGGACAAATTCTTGAATAATTGCATGCATTATGATGCAGGTTAGCGTATAAAAGAATATTGCACAATAATCTTTAATGCCAGCAATATATGTATACGGTTTCCCATATGGTTGTTCACGGCTAGCTTCTTCACCGCTAACATTATGATGCAATGATATAAAGGCGCTGGCAAATGATGCCGTCGATTCATTCATTAATCCTACAACAAATACCATGGCAATGCATGAGACAATATCTGCATGATTTTGTATAACAAATTCATGGCTTAATATTGGTGGATTTTTATTTGTTGTCTTTCGACCAAGTCCTGGTTTAATGGCCATTGTTACTGTTGCTTCTCTTCACTGTTGATCGTTGTTGTTGTTATTATTGTTGATTTTGTTGCACTTGCTCGTTGTTATTGCGTTTTGTTGTATGGCTGTAAATTTTGATTTCTTATTTTTATTAATGTTGAATGAAAAGTTCAAAGTGTTTTGTTGTTTTACTAGTTTTGTTAAATTTTTTTTATTATATTTTTGTATTTTTATCATATTTACGATAAGCGACTACTGCGTTTTCTCTCTTTTTTTCTCTCTCTCTCTCTCTCTCTCTCTCTCTTTCATTCACTCTCTTGCACATAATCTTTAATTTTGCCCACCTTGCTATCTTTTTCTCACAGTCAATTGTTGTGTATGCGTGGCTCATGCAACGTCATCAGCAACAGTAGCAGTAGCAACAGCAGCAGCTGACAACAAGCGCAGCGCAACACAGCGCATTAAAGGTTTTTTAAGCCATGTGCATTGCATGGCATGGCATGCCCACTGTCAATTGCCCTGAGAAATCACTGCTGCACTGCACAACAAAACTAGTAAAACGACAAAACACTTTGAACTTTTCATTCAACATTAATAAAAATAAGAAATCAAAATTTACAGCCATACAACAAAACGCAATAACAACGAGCAAGTGCAACAAAATCAACAATAATAACAACAACAACGATCAACAGTGAAGAGAAGCAACAGTAACAATGGCCATTAAACCAGGACTTGGTCGAAAGACAACAAATAAAAATCCACCAATATTAAGCCATGAATTTGTTATACAAAATCATGCAGATATTGTCTCATGCATTGCCATGGTATTTGTTGTAGGATTAATGAATGAATCGACGGCATCATTTGCCAGCGCCTTTATATCATTGCATCATAATGTTAGCGGTGAAGAAGCTAGCCGTGAACAACCATATGGGAAACCGTATACATATATTGCTGGCATTAAAGATTATTGTGCAATATTCTTTTATACGCTAACCTGCATCATAATGCATGCAATTATTCAAGAATTTGTCCTTGATAAGATTAGTAAGAAATTGCATTTATCGAAATTTAAATTATCACGTTTCAATGAATCTGGACAATTGGTAACATTCTATTTGTTATCATTCGTTTGGGGCATACATGTGGCATTACGTGAAGGATATTTAAGTCAAGTGGCACAATTATGGGATGCATATCCTGAACATCCAATGAGTTTCCTACATAAATTCTATTTCATAATCCAATTATCATATTATCTGCATATGCTACCAGAATTATATTTCCAAAAGATACGCGCCAAGGAGGAACAACAACCAAAAATTATACATTCCATAAGCGGTTTTACGCTCATCGTTTTGGCCTATACGCTTAGCTTCCAACGTTTGGCACTTGTCCTGCTCACCCTACACTATTTTAGTGAATTACTTGCACATATTATTCAGCTAATTGGCGTCTTTGATCGTGATGAACGTTTGGCACGTATTAATATTGTAAATAGTTTTTGTTTTGTACTTGTACGATTTGCGACCTCAGTGATTGGTGTATTAACATTATTCTATGGCATTGGCGGCAGTGGTGGCAATTATAAGTTGCGTGCATTAATTGTACTTGTTGGATTGATAGCACTTCAAGGATATTTGGTATTCTCATTCATAACGGAACAATTGCGTGCAAAACGTGAGGCGAAACGTGAAGCAAAATTGTTGGCAGCACAAACGAAGAAAGTGAAGGCGCCAAATAAGGATAAAGTGAAGCGTAAGAAGGAAAGTGATTTACCAGAAGCTGATCAAACGACGCCAAGTCCCGTTAAACAAAAGGTCAAGTGATGTACTGCTAAAACAGTTGAAGGCATAGCAGCAGCAACAACGACAGCAGCAACAACAACCGCAGCAGCAGCATCAACAGCAGCAACAACAGCAGCAACAACAACAATAAAAAGATCAACTGCAAAAACGAAAGCAAGAAAATCAACAATAAAAACATCAGCTAACATTCAAGATGCTCAACAAGCAACAACAACGACAGCCACAACAACAAGAACAACTGCAACAACAACAACAACAAGAAGAACAAGAACAACTGCAACAGCAACAATAACAATAGAAATTGATCCAAGAATTATAATACGCCAAGAACTTGAGCATTTGCAATTCAAATTACATTAGACTACAACAAATTCTAATATATAAATATGTAATAAATGTACATATACATATATACATATATATAATATATATATATATATGTTATATATATATATATATATACATATGTACATTTAATATGGATACATATACTATTAACAGTACTGTCGCGCTGCATTTACATTTATATTTCTCTCAGAGCAAACAAAAGTTTATTTCACAAAATCTGCAACGTCTCTTGTAATTAATTAATTCATTGTTTCATTTTAAG
>JBAMBR010003048.1:0-42126 GCA_037044475.1 Zaprionus obscuricornis | reverse complement strand
GCTCAGCGCCAGTGTTGTAAAATGCATTTGTTAACATTTCTTACAAATGATCAGCAGTAAAATGTTAAATGTGCTGCTGCATTTCACTTTTTTTTATTTTATTTTTTTTTTTCGTTGCGCTTTTCAAAAATATTCAAAAAAAAAAAAAAAAAAATTTTCTATATATACTTATACTTACTATATATGTGTCTATATTTTTTTATGATTTTTTTTTTCGCTATTTTTTTTTTATAAATTTTTTGAAAAAAAGGCAAAAAAAAAAAATTTTGAGAAAAATTTAAATTGCCAGGATTATACCTATAAAACTGGAATTTTTTTTTTGTTTTTGAATGTTTATTTCCAAAAAAAAAATAAGTTAATCTACGTTGTGCAGAATAATTGCCATCGAAAGCTATATTATTTTTCGCGTCTTAGAAACTATTTGTAGATTTTGTTCGACAAGAATTTTCCAATTTTCCATGAGAATAGTTTTCATTTTTTTAAACGTTTCGAGATGCTGTTCCGTCAGTATATGTCCAATCGTTGAAAACAAAATAATTTCTGAAAGAGCCAAGTCTTGTGAATTAGCCGCATTCATTTTTAGGTCATCTATTCATCCGTTTTTTTTTTTCGACAGTTTTCCACAGCCAGGACACAAAATTATGTAAAAAAAAAAAAAAAAAAATTTTTTTTTTTGTTGAAATTTTTTACAGGATAAAACTGTAAAAAAAATTTTTTGGAATGTGGATTACTGTTCGGATGGTATCCGTAGATTTTTGGTTAATTCGAAGTAATTTTTCTTAAAAAAAAAAAAAACAAAATTAATGATGTCGGCAAATCGTTATTAGAAGTGTCATTGGTAAAATATTGATAAACTTTAAATTGGATTTTATTAGAGAAAGTTCAAAGAATAAAATAAAACTAAAGTTTCGGATTAATAACCCTTAACCCTTAATAATTGTAACCTCCAATTGGGAAATTCCGGAATTCCGGTTTCATAGGTATAGACCTGGTAATATATTTTATTTTTTTTTTTTTGAGATTTATGTTTAACTTTTAATTAGTTTTTGTTGGTGAAGCTTTCTTTATTTCAATTTCCTTAAATATATATTTAATTTTTTTTATAGAGTTTTGATAGCAGATGTGAAAAAAAGGTTGTGAGGTTTTTAGTTGAATTAGATGAAAGCACATTTTCAAGCTCACTCTTAAAAAAAAAAAAAACACAAAATCTAAAGAATTTTATTCAAACAGTAGCCATGGACAGTGGCCGAATGACAGTGACAGTGAATATATATATATAATGCATATATATATATATATATATATATTTATTCTTGTACACTTGAACAATGTGTTCAACTGTCTGTAGTTCTGACTATGAAATTGTAGAACAGCATAACATTACTGGGTATCTGTGTAGTCGAGCATATGCAACTATAGATTTCTTACATTGTTTTTTTTTTTAAATTTTTCACTAGTTTTTTTTTTTTTTTTTTAATATTGCAAAAAGCATTTATTGATTAAGTTATATAAATTTTTTAAGCTTAAGTGACAGTTTTCTTTTTTTTTTTTCAATTTTCATAAATTTCCCACTACTAAAATTTTTTTTTTTAATTTTCAATAAATACTATTAAATATTTTTCAATATTGTTAACAACAAAAGTGTTGAAAAAAAAAATAAAATAAAAAAAAAAAATTTAAACATACAAAAACAAAAAAAAAATAAAATACAAAATAAATAGATCAGATCAGACCTCAGCTGAATGCCGTGATATTTAAAATAAAATTTAAACAAAAAAAAAAACAAACAAAATGCAAAAAACTTAAATCAAAAAAAAAAATAAAACTTTAACAACAAAATAAACAAAAAAAAAAAATACAATAAACAAAAAAAAAAAAAAAATATAATAAAATTGCAAAAAAAAAAAAAAAAATTATAATATAAAGTAAATAAAAAAAAAAAAGAATGAAATATATATACAGAAAATATATATTTAAAAAATATATAAATATATAAATGTATTGAAAATTAAGTGAAAAAGTAATGCATAAATAAAAAATATATATTAAAAAATAAATAAATAAATAAATAAATAAATAAAAATAAAAATAAAATCTTAAAAATTATATATACAGCTATATAAATATATATGTCTATATATATATATATATATATGTCTATATATATATATATATATGTATATGTCTAAACGTGGGCATGTTGAGCGAGCTATAATATCCTTAACATTTTTTTTTTAAACACACAAGCAACATAATTCAAGTTTCTTTTACTTTTATATTACATGAAAATACAAAAAAAAAAAAAATAAAAAAAAAAAAAAATTAAATAAAATAAACAGAAGAAATATTTGTAAAATTCAGTTACATTTTTAAGAAATTCATTCCAAAAAAAAAATTAAATAAAATAAAAATACAAAAGATTTTACATTTTACAGTTCTTACATATCCAAACAAACAAAAAAAAAAAAAATTGGTACTGACAGTAAATAATAAACAGCAAAAGAAAAAAACAACTTCAATATAAATATAGAAATACGTAAAAAAATACATTAAAATATATATATATATTTTTTTTTTTTTTGCATAAATTGAGAGATATATAAGAAATATATTTAGATACAATCATATAATAAAATTAAGCAGAGAAAAATAAATAAAATAAAATAAAATAATATAGTTCAGCCACATAAATCACACAATACAATATTATATATAAATATATATATATATTCAATTTGAACAATAAAAAAAAAAAACAAAAAAAATAAATACTGCTGGACAGAAACTTAATGAAAATAATAAATAAAATAAATAAACAAAACAACAAAAATCAGTGAGAAATATAAATAGATATTTAAAAGAAACAAAAAAAAAAAGTTTAACATATTTTTTATACCTAATCATCAAAAAAAAAAAAACAAAAAAATGTCTTCTCCATGCGCATGTGAATGATTTATATATTATTATTAATCATATATATATCTAAAAAAAAAAAAAATAAAATAAAAAAAAAATATATATTATTATTTAAGACTATATAATCTATAACTGTATGTTTATATATAAATATTAGATATATATCTATATATATATATATATATATCTAAATCTATATCTATATCTACATATATATAGTTACAATAATTGGCAACAACAACAACAACAACAACTATGACTAGCATTAATTGCGTAGTTTACTTAAAAAATAAAAAAAAAAAAACCAGTTGAATATCCAACTACTACTCCAACACTAACCCCGCCCCCTACCCATTATCTTCAATTTTCCTGCATTCCTTACCACCCCCTGAAAATTAAAAAAAAAAAAATTTTTTTATACATTTATTTTTACCTACGTAATTTTGTGTCATAAATTCATCAGAAGCTAAATGAAAAGAATTTTATTAAATAAAATAAATAATTACTTAAACTACAAAAAAAAAAAACTAAATGCATTTATTTATTTAAAAAAAAAAAACATGAAAATTTTTAGTGTATATTACTTGGACTATAAGTATTTCCAGATGTCGCATAGTGGGAAATAAAGTAAGAAAAAAATGATTTCATTCAAGTTTTTATACACTTCAAAAAATTTCAACTATTCAATATGTGAATTTTCAGCTGCTGCAGGCAATAGACTTTACATATGTCAAGTTTAAGTCATGATGGTACATGAATATATATATAGTAGATTCCGCTTATAGCGACTTTTAAGAGAGCTACGATTTTACGTCATTATACAAGAAAGACGCACTAACCGAAAGTAGTTTGTATGTATAAGTTTGCATGGGGAGCAAGCCAAGCCAACGACGGACGGACGCTATAAGCAGAGTCGTTATAAACGGATTCTACTGTATATACATATACTTTAGAGTGTGGGTATAGCAGGTCTACCTACCTATTGATTATTAGAAACTGCTGTGCAATATTAATAATACAAACTTTGCAATGTTAGTAATATAAAATTTAGCTATATTATATAATTAGACAAAGTATTATAGGACTTTGATTGATCAATTATATATCTGGACATATATCTATACTATATATATATATATATATATAACTTGTGACATCTGTAATATGCGCAAAGTCATTTTATGCAATTTTGCGTGTTTTGACCAGTTGAAATGGAAATAAATTTATAGCTATATATAAATGAGCTTACATATATCTATATATATATCTATATATATATATATAAAATAATACTACAATAACTTGAACGAAAGTGAACTTAATGAATGTAAAAAAATTCACAATTGTGTTGGCACTTAACGGTAAATTGGTCACGGTATACGACACGAACAATGTCAATGTCAAACAAGTTGAAATTGAAAATGAAAATCCGCTATGATTATAAAGATGATCTCAAAATTCTTTGACCTTGTCTAATGCAATTTTTATTTTTACAAATATATCTATATTTATGCATATCATCTATATTATCAATAGTTATATATATATAACAACTAATGATCGATTAGTTCGATCGTTTAACTTAATGCTAAAAAAATAAAAAAAAACGATTTATCGACTATTTCAATGATTAATTGATCCAAGTGCGGAACTAAATTGGTTCACGCTAAGCTGCTGATGATGAATCTGACTCTGACTCTGAGTCTGACTCTGACTTCAAAAAGATTTTGTATTGCGAACTCGATTTGTTTTTTTTTTTTTTGTTTCAACTTTCATTTATCATAAAATCCATCATCTATGTTTTCGGGCAATTGCGAATCTTTTTTTTTTTGTCTGCACATTTAATTATAATCGTTAATCAAGTGTTTCGTTTTTTGTAAAGTAAATTTTTGCAATTTTTTAGTTTATTGTTTAGCTTATATTGAATATATTAGAAAATCGATAAGTTATCGTAAATCGATATGTTATCGTTAATCGATAAGTTATAATTAATCGATAAATTATCGTTAATCGATAAGTTATCGTTAATCGATAAATTATCGTTAATCCACAAGTTATCGTTAATCGACAAGTTATCGTTAATCGATAAATTATCGTTAATCCACAAGTTATCGTTAATCGACAAGTTATCGTTAATCGACAAATTATCGTTAATCGATAAATTATCGTTAATAGATAAGCTATCGCTAATCGATAAATTATCGTTAATCGATCAATTACAGTTACTCGATAAGTTATCGTTAATCGATAAGTTATCGTTAATCGATAAATTATCGTTAATCGACAAATTATCGTTAATCGACAAGTTATCGTTAATCGACAAGTTATCGTTAAACGATAAGTTATCGTTAATCGATACACTATCGTTAATCAATATGTTATCGTTAATCGATAAACATTAAAAACAGATATATCGTCTATAGATATCAGATAAGTAATCGTTAATCTCGTTAATCGATATGTTATCGTTAATCGATAAACATTAAGTTATCGTTAATAGATAAGTTATCGTTAATCCACATGAAGTTCTTTATTTGAAGACATCGTGTCTATTGTAATTTATCGTTTATCGATAGCATTATAAATATATTTTCACATATTATTCCCGCGATAAAGAATATTTAGCTGTACATAAACGATAAAAATAGTTTCGATAACAATCAAAGTTTCAGACACTCAAAGCGCATTTAACTTGTAATTTTTGTTAATGCGACGCAAGCGAACACGACAACTGTCGTGTTTTCATTAGACTTTGCGTAATATTTGCACCCGGTTGCGGGTGACTGATTCTCTCTCTATCGCTCTCTCTCTCTCTCTCTCTCTCTCACACTCTCTATGTGTGTGTTGATTCTCGTAGTGCTAGTAAACACACAATTTGCGACAATCACATATTTGGCAGCTATTGAAAACGCCATCGCATCAGTTGATGTCTAACGCTTGTCGACACTCAGTGTACGCGACGTGTTTCATCATGTTTCATGCATGGCTATTGATTCTATGCGTTTTCCTATCATTTATTTATATATTTTTATCATGGAATTTTGGATATTGGAGACGACGGGGTATACGTGAGCCACGTGCATTGCCATTGTTTGGTTCATTTCCAAATATTGTTTGGCCGCGACAACATTTTACCATGGATATGCGGGATCTTTATATGTAAGTATCGATAGATTGATTTATTGATAGATTGATTGAATCGATTTATTGATTTATCGATAGATTGATTAATCGATTTATATTGATTTATTACTTACTTAATTCATTCACTTCATGCATATCAAGTCATAATAAAATCCTTAAATTTCTTCAACGATTACTTCATCTCAAAGTTTTTCTTATCGATTCATCGATTCATTGATTTATCGATTCGTCGAATCATTTATCTATATCTTCAGCTTTTCAACTATTCATCTCTTCATCACTTTATACTGCAACTTTTGATTTTCTCATATATACTCGTATATATATATATATTTTTCTATATACAGGAAATATCGTGATACTGATAGTTATATAGGAACATTTCTATTACGTTCACCAAAATTGCTACTGCTTGAACCTAAACTTATAAATGAAGTATTTGTCAGTGCTTTTCGTTATTTTGAGAATAATGATGCATCGCGTATGATTGATATTGATAAAGATAAACTTGTCGCTTGTAATCCATTTGTGCTTGATGGTGATGATTGGCGTAAGCAACGTAGCATTTTTTCACCATTATTGACTAGTGGACGTATACGTAATGCTTATTGTAATATGCAAAGGATATGTGGCATGCTCTGTGATTATATAGAAAAAGTATCAAGCAATAATGAGCCAATGAATGGCATGGATGTAAGTAAGCATTTGGCATTATATAAAAGCTCTTTAAAAGCTCTGCGAAAGCACATTGAAGTTTCGAAAAGCTCTTGAAAATATAAATTTAAAGTTGTTTTTGCAAGCAAAAGCTCATTAAAAGTTCACGTAAAGCTCATTAAAAGCTCTGCGAAAGCACATTCAAGTTTCATGTTTTCGCTAGCAAAAGCTCATTAAATTTGTAAAAGTTGATTAAAGCTCACGTAAAGCTCATTAAAAGCTCACTGAAAAAGCTCATTTTTCATTTCCCCTTTTCAGTTGTTTTTGCAAGCAAAAGCTCATTAAATTTGCAAAAGCTGATTAAAGCTCACATAAAGCTCATTAAAAGCTCACTGAAAAGCTCATTTTTAATTTCCCCTTTTCAGTTGTTTTTGCAAGCAAAAGCTCTTTAAATTTGCAAAAGCTCACTTAAAGCTCATTAAAGCTCACGTAAAGCTCATTAAAAGCTCTGCGAAAGCACATTCAAGTTTCATATTTTCGCTAGCAAAAGCTCATTAAATTTGCAAAAGCTGATTAAAGCTCACATAAAGCTCATTAAAAGCTCACTGAAAAAGCTCATTTTTCATTTCCCCTTTTCAGTTGTTTTTGCAAGCAAAAGCTCTTTAAATTTGCAAAAGCTCACTTAAAGCTCATTAAAGCTCACGTAAAGCTCACGTAAGGCTCATTAAAAGCTTACTGAAAAGCTCTTTTCACTTCCCTTTTTTTCAGCTTGGTTTACGTTTCACTAGCGAAAATCTTTTCGATTGTGTTTTGGGCATTGAAGCACGCAGCTTTAGCGATACACCATTGCCTGTTGCTAAGCATAATAAGGAAATGTCTGAAGATAATCGAGGTTTGGCTATTGCTGGCGCATTAAATGGTTTATTTCCAAATTTACCACGTTTTTTGCGTCCGAAAGTAATACCCAAATCTTATGATGATTTCTTTGGCAAGTTGGTGCATGAAGCATTACGTTTGCGACGTGAAAAGCGACAGGAACGTAATGATTTTATTAATCATTTATTGGATATGCAGCAGGAACATAAATTAAATGAAATGCAGCTAATATCACATGCAATGACATTTATGTTTGATGGCCTTGATACAACATCATCAACTATTGCACATTGTTTGCTTTTGGTAAGTATTCAAAATTTTTCCACTTAAAAACCTTAAAAAAAAAACAAATTTTTATTTTAATTTAAAGCTTGGTCGTTATCCTGAATGTCAGCATAAACTTTGGCAGGAATTACATGATGCTTGCAGCAAGCAAAAAGAATTATTACCAAATTTTGATATACTTAATGAGCTGCCATATTTGAGCGCATGCTTAAATGGTAAAATATTATATATTCGCAAGTATAGCTATATAACTTCATGTACAATCTTGTCATTATAGAAAGTTTACGCATTTATCCAGCTGGCGGTTGGGCCTCAAAGACTTGCACACAACCTTATACATTTCATGGACGTCATCATAGCAATCCATTGCAAATGTATCCTGGTGATAATGTTATGATACCCATCTATGGCATACATCATGATCCAAATTTTTATCCTGAACCTAATGAATTTCGTCCTGAACGTTTTCTTAATGGTGGCCTTAAACGTTATCAACAATTGGGCGTCTTTTTGGGCTTTGGCAATGGACCGCGACAATGTGTTGGCATACGTTTGGGTTTAACACAAACCAAGGCCGCATTGGCTGCTATTGTATTACGTTTTGAGGTGCATGTACATGCACGCACACGTAAAGGTATTGAACTTGATCCAATAATATTTGTAGGCGCACACAAAGGTGGCATTTGGTTGGATTTTATCAAACGCTTAAAATAAATAGAAAAATTTACATAGCTTTAAGCTAAAAATATTGGGTAGAGCTGCTTTTGTATTATTAAGTATTGTTGTATAGCTTAAAAATTGGAGCAGTTGTGAACATGTTGGTATGCTGAAAGTTAACTCTGCACAAAAATTGTATATTATGTAGTTGAAGTGAAGGTTAACGCGCAAAAAGTTTGTGGGCATCCGAGCTATAGAAATGTTTTGTAATACTTGGGAAAATATGTATACCTTCAATATGTACACCTGTATACCATGTATACCTTCAATATACAGTTTTACAAACGTATCTCCAGTCTTGCTTATGACGGATCTGTTTTGGTGAAACATATGCTGCAAAAGTTTTACAGCTAATAAACATAGAAACTATAGAAAATTGGATGTTTCTTTCAGGAATTTCTATAATTTTGCAGTTATCATTATGAAATTTACAGTACTTGAGCTTAGTGTTATCAAATATAAGCTGCTAAAATTTCATAAAAATCGAAGCACTATAACATATTGGAAAATAATTTAAAAAGCAAACGGAACTGAAAATTTGCAAATCTTTCAGGAATTTCTTTAATTTTGCAGTTATCATTATGAAATTTACAGTACTTGAGCTTAGTGTTATCAAATATAAGCTGCTAAAATTTCATAAAAATCGAAGCACTATAACATATTGGAAAATAATTTAAAAAGCAACCGGAACTGCAAATTTGCATAAATTGAATTTAAATTGACTTAAAAAAAAAAAAAAATATTGAAAAAATTATATTACATAAAAGAACTCACAAAAAAAAACTCGAGCAAAATCCATAGTATAAATTTATTGTCAAATTAGTTCGAAAAACTTTTTCCCACCAAAAAAAAAAAATAAAAATAAAAAAAAAATATCAATAAAATTTTGTTATGATTTAATCAAAGATAATTTGCGTTACTTCCGCATCTTGTCTACGGAAATGTTTCATTCACGTATCACAAATGCATAGAAAAAAAAAACCCCGAAACTACGCAGACAAGGCCATTGGAAAGATTGAGCAAAACAAAAGAAAGCGGCAAAAAAAAAAACCTGTTGGAATATATATGTTGACATTGGCCCATTGGCAAATGGGCGAGCATTGAATGTCTTTTGTGTCAACTCGATGGGTTTTTGGGTATAACTATATTTATCTCTTCCACTCTCTCTCTCTCTCTTTCTTTCACTTGCTCAAATGTTGTCTGTGTGTCATCCAATTATGTCAGCGTGCATGTTAAGCAATATAATAAACTTAGATCAAGAAATCAAATTGCAGCATTGATTGAATTTTTTTGTCTGATAAAAATATTGCATTTGTGATTTTTTCCATTGTGTTTTTTCTTTTTCTTTTTGTTTATTTTTCTTTTTTAATTTTTTTTTTGTTGATTTTCATTGATTTTTCATTGATCAACAGACACACACCCATAGAGCGAGATAGAGATAGAGACAGACAATGAATGCATATTGTACATCATTATGTGATGCATAAATAAATAAACATCGCTTACGCTTTATACTCTGTAAATAACTATAACAACAACAGCAACAGCAACAACAGCAACAACAAGGCAGCGAAAAAAAAAAATTAGCATACAAATTATATTTATTTTTTTATGACTTTCTCTTTCCAACGTTTAATTTGTTTGTTGACCAAGTTGAGAGTCAAAAAGTTGCCCACATAGCAGAGTAGACCCTCCGCCCCCGCTCCCCCCCAAACCTTTTTTGAAGGTCACACTGCCAACGCATCTCGCCTCACAGTGAGAGAGAGAGATGCCTAGTATCATCTTAGCGTAACATATGATTGTTATGGAAAATTTTGTATAATCAATGAAAACTATTAATTTTTTTTTTTTTTTTGTTTTATTGTTTCCCTAATTATAATTTATGCGTTCCATATGAAATTGAAATGCGTTTTCATCATTACCTTAATTTATTTATTTTTTGGTGGGAAAAATTGTTATTGTGACAAAGTCGTGACACATAGAGACGTTTACGACGACTTAAAGTCGTTTACATGTCATGATTATACATGCATTATGCTGTAATAACAATTTTCACGATCGTTTTAAGATCGTGTCATGTAGTGTTGATATCGTGTCACGTCAAAGTCAGAGTTGTTTTACTGCTTGTCAGCTTGTGTTTTTTAGTCGCATCATAAGTTCGTGTATAGTCGTGTCACGGCGTGTCACGGCGTATCACATGCTGTCAATGTCGTAAATCGTGTTGTCTCTAAATCGTGTCTTAGAGTCGTGTCGGCTCGGATTAGAGTTGTAGCCCATCATGTCTAGTCGTGTTAAGTCTTGTCGAATACGCATCAAGTCTTATTTCATAGTTTTGAGTCTCGTGTCACGACATATTGAAGTCTCGTGTCTAGTGTCGTTTTTAGCATCGACGTTGTAGTATTAGTCCTGATCCTAGTTATAGCCGTAATCGTATTCCTAGTCGCAGTGCTCACTGTAGTCCTAGTCCTAGTCGTCTTCCTGGTACTAGTCGTACTCCTAGTCCTAGTCGTATTCCATGTCCTAGTCGTAGTCCTAGTCTTATTTGTGGTTGCAGTTGTTGTTGTTGTTGTTGTTGTTGTAGTGATAGTCGTAGTCCTAATTCTAGTCATAGTGCCTGTCGTAGGCGAAGTCCTAGTCCTAGTCCTAAACCTAGTCGTAGTCGTAGTACTAGTCTTAGTCGTAGTCATAATCGTAGTCATAGTTCGAGTCGCAGTCCTCGCCGTAGTCCCACTCCTAGTGCTAGTCTTAGTCCTCGTCCTACTTTCAGTCTTACTCCTCATCCTACTCCCAATTCTACTCCTAATCCTACTCCTAATCCCATTCCTAATCTTACTCCTAATTCTACTTTTAGTACTACTCCTAGTCCCAGACCCATTCCCACCCCTAGTCCTACTCCTTGTCCCACTCCAAGATGTACTCTTAGTCCAACTTCTAATCCCAGTCCTACTACTAATCTTACTCCTAATCCTACTCCTAGTCCCACTCCAAGTCCTACTCTTAGTCCTACTTCTAGTCTTACACCTAAACCTACTCCTAGTACTACTTCTAGTCCTACTACTGGTCCCAGTCTCAGTCCAAGTCCCAGCACCACTCCAAGTCCTACTACTAGTCCTACCCTAGTCCTACTTATAGTCCTACTACTAGTCCCAGACCTAGTCTTACTTCTAGTCCCAGTCCTAATAATAGTCCAAGTCCAACTCCTAGTCCAACTTCTAGTCCAACTCCTAGTCCAAGTACTAGTCCCACTCCAAGTCCTACTCTTAGTCCTACTTCTAGTCCTACACCTAAACCTACTCCTAGTACTATTTCTAGTGCTACTACTGGTCCCAGTCTCAGTCCCAGTCCCAGCACCACTCCAAGTCCTACAACTAATCTTACTCCTAATCCTACTCCAAGTCCCACTCCAATTCCTACTCTTAGTCCTACTTCTAGTCCTACACCTAAACCTACTCCTAGTACTATTTCTAGTGCTACTACTGGTCCCAGTCTCAGTCCCAGTCCCAGCACCACTCCAAGTCCTACTACTAGTCCTACTACTAGTCCTACCCTAGTCCTACTTATAGTCCTACTACTAGTCCCAGACCTAGTCTTACTTCTAGTCCCAGTCCTAATAATAGTCCAAGTCCAACTCCTAGCTCAACTTCTAGTCCAACTCCTAGTTCCAGTCCTAGTTCAACTCCTAGTCCTACTCTTAGTCCTACTCTTAGTCCAACTTCTAGTCTTACACCTAGTCCTACCCTAGTCCTACTTATAGTCTTACTTCTAGTCTCAGTCCTAATAATAGTCCAAGTCCAACTCCTAGTCCAACTTCGTGTCTAACTCCTAGTCCAACTTCTAGTCCAACTTCTAGGTCACAGTCTCAAACCTAGTCGTCTTCGTGTTACATTACATTAAGTTGCTCTACGACTTAAATATATTTCATTTTAATCTTGTTTTAAGTTGAACTTAACTTAAAACTCAACTTGATTTAAAAAACAAATTAACATTGCTGAACACACAAAACTCATGATGCTCTGCTCCACACACACGACCCACACACACGAATTTCAACTTTAACTTCAAATTTTAAATTACAAGCAATGAAAAAAAAAAATATTTCGACTACTGAATTAACTTAATGCTTAGCATCCGTTTTGTTAAGTTTAACAAGCAGAGAGAAAAAAAAACAAAAATAAACAGAAAGAGAAAGAGAAAAAGAAAAAGAAAAAAAGAAGAAGAAAAAAAAAAATAAAAATAAATAAAATAAAAAAAACACAATTTATGTACATATAAAGTAGGATTTATTAGGTAAGAAATTTCGTCGATGTTGCTGCTGCTGTTGTTGCTGCTGCTGTTGTTGCTGTTGTCGATATGCAAGCAAAATAGTTTAAACAGTTAAATTGGCATTGAAAACGCAACAACAACATGCAGCAGCAGCAGAAAAAAAAAAAAAAAATAGAAAATATATTAAGGCGATAAAAAACGTAAGAAATGCAAATTGTGCGCGTTTAAAACAGCGCAGAAAACACACACAAAAAACGCGTGCAAAACGCGTAACATAAAGAAACGACGGCGAATGAAAAAAAAATTTATAATGATGAAATTAAACAACTAATCAGTGCTAGGATAATGTGCCACACGATTGGCATATGCAATACAGCAGCAACAGTTGCTGCTGTGCCAGCAACAACAATTGCTGTTGTAGCTCTTGCTGCCGTTGGATTCTTCAGTGTCGTGGCACTGGGAATAAACGTAATGTTGGCGTTGCTGTCTTTGCATTACGCACAATGCGTGCACGTGGACGTGCAACATTTGCTGGTGGCAAATAGCCGCGAGTTGACTGCTGCTGCTGCTGTTGTTGCTGCTGTTGCTGTTGCTGCTGTTGTTGTTGTTGTTGTACATCAACATCATCATCATAGATTTTCACCGTTTGTACATGATTTTCAACATGTTGCGCATCTTGTGTCACAACCTTAACAATATGATGTTGCCCCCGTGGTTGCTCATTGCTGGTGCCCAAAATTTTTATTGTCTTTACGCCGGCAATGTCAAGTGTTTCAAGCACTTTGAATGTGCGCACAGCATGAGGTTTAACAATTTGTACGGTGCGTATGCGTGAACTGCCACGTGCAACAGGTGCAGCAGCAGCGACGGCAACATTTACAGCCATTTGCATTTCCCGTGGCATGAACTTTTGTAGCGATTGTTGGGCCTGTAGGCTAAGGGCATTGTTTCGTGGCAGCTGTTGCACATGTTGTTGCACGTGTTGCACGTGTTGCACGCGTGCAGCTTGTTGCACATGTTGTACGCGTGGAGCTTGTTGCACATGTTGTACGTGTTGTACTTGTTGCACGGCTTGCACAGGCTGCGCTTGTTGCACATGTTGCACAAGTTGCACGTGTTGCACAGGCTGCGCTTGTTGCACTTGCTGCACTTGTTGCTGTGGTCGCTGTGGTTGCACTTGCACTTGCACTTGCAATACTTGCTGCTGCTGCTGTTGCTGTGGTTGCTGTGGTCGCACATGTTGCTGCTGTGTCAATGCATTGCTGGCGTATGACATTGCTGGCGCATAAAAACGCGGACGTTTCGTTTGTGCGCGATGCATCGGCGCAACTTCAATAAATTGCTGCTGCTGTTGTTGCTGCACATGTTGCTGCTGTTGTATCACATGTTGCTGTTGTACCAATTGTTGCTGCTGCTGTTGCTGCTGCTGTGGCTGTGCATAACGTGTATAAGGTTGCACAGTATTCATATAGTTAGTCAACGCGTGTATGTGTGTCTGTTGTGTTGGTGGCGCTGGCAATGGTGCAGCAGCAACTGTTGCTGTTGCAGTTGCAGTTCCAGTTGCAGTTGTTGTTGTCGTCGTTGCTGGCTGTGTCTTTGGCACGCCATAGACAATAGCAGCGCTTTGTAATTGTTGTCGCTGTTGTTGCTGTTGTTGCAATTGTTGTTGCTGCTGCTGTAATTGCAATTGTTGCTGCTGTTGTTGCTGTTTTAACAATTTTGTTGCCGTCTGCAAGCTATGCAGCTCGGCAATAGCTGCCTCAAAGTTTTCAGGTTTGCTAAACTCATAACCGTCTGGCAAGGCGCCAGGATGGTTGAGTTGCTGTTGCTGCTGTACCGGCAACTGTTGCTGCTGTACTTGCACTTGCGGTTGCTGTTGCACTTGTACTTGTACTTGCTGTTGCTGCTGTATTTGCTGTTGCTGCTGTACTTGCACTTGTTGCTGTTGCTGCTGCTGCTGCTGCACTGGCAACTGTTGCTGCTGTGGCGCCTGATAAATTATTGTTGTAAGCGCTGGCTGTTGCTGTTGTTGCTGTGGCTGTGTCTTAATCTCATCATAGTTGGGTGGCAAATAATCTGGTGCACGATACTGAGCAACTGTTGCTGGTTGCTGCTGTTGCTGTTGCTGTTGCTGTTGCACCGATGCAATTGGCTGTGAGACAGCAATAGGCACTTGTTGCTGTGCCACACTTTGTGGCAATGGCAAACGATCGGGATTGGCAAATTCATAACCAGGTGGCAAATAGCTTGGTGCATGATAATCAACGCTTGCAACTGTTGTTGGTGCTTGTGGCAATTGTTGTGGTAGCTGCTGCTGCTGCTGCTGTTGTTGTGGTTGCTGCTGTTGTTGTGGTTGCTGCTGTGCTACAATTTCTGGATTACCAAATTCATAACCAGGTGGCAAATATCCAGGCGCACGATAATTTGTTTGTGCTGAGCTGCTGCTGCTGCTGCTGCTACTGGCAGAACTGCTGCTGCTGCTGCCGCTGCTTAGAATATTGCTGCTGGCACTTCTGGCGCTGCTTATGCTGCCAGTGCTTGCTGTTGTTGGTGGCAAATATGGTGGCGCGCGATAAATTTGTTGACTCAATGGCAATGATTGCTGCTGCTGTTGCTGTTGCTGTTGCTGGTGTGCTGCATAGCTGCTAGCTGTTGCTGTTGTTGTTGTAGCCGTTGCTCTTGTTGTTGCAATTGTTGCTGTTGTTGGCGGCAGATAATCATTGCCACGATAAACAGTTTGTTGCTGCTGTTGTTGTGGCAACTGTTGCAGCTGTGTCACCTGCTGCTGTTGTGGCAACTGTTGCAGCTGTGTTACTTGTTGCAAGTGTGTCACTGGCTGCTGCTGCTGCTGCTGCTGTGGCTCGCTGCTTACAACTGGTGCCAAATAGTCGGGCGACTGATAATTTTCTGGCTGCGATGAGAATTGCTGCGGTGCCGTGGAGCTTAAAGCTTCGCTTAGACTTGAGCTAGACTGATAAATTTGCTGTTGCTGTTGCTGTTGCTGCTGTTGCACACTTGGTGTTGCTACTGTGGGTGGCAAATATGCTGGCGCTCTATATACTTGCGACTGCAATTGTTGCTGTTGCTGTTGCTGTTGCTGCACTGCTGGCTGCTTGCGTTGAAAATCATGCTGATAGTTGGAAGGAAATGGTATTGGCACCGTAGCAACTGTTGTTACTGGTGCTACTGGTGATTGCAGATGTGCATCGGCAAAACTTAAAAATGAAACATCATCATCATCATCAATAGTTGCTGCTGTTGCCGTTGCTGTTGTTGTTGTCGTTGTCAATTGTTGCTGCGATTGCTGTTGCTGTTGCTGTTGTTGTTGTGGCAGCTGATGATGTATATGTATCTCTTCATGTGTTGCATGTGGCAATGTTATTGGCAATGCTGCAGCAGCAACTGGTGGCAAATATCCATGATTCTTTCCCTCATAATGATTATGCACCTCAAATATTTGATAGCGTGAATTACCATAGCGACTTTCCTCAAAACGCGATGGTTGCTTCAACGATATGTCCGCTGAGCATAGTCCACAAAGGAAGCTGGTGGTGGCGGCAAGCGCCAATAGAGCGCCAAACAACTTTTTTAATTTAAATGAAAAAAAATAAAAAAAAAATAAAATAAATAAAAATAAAATAAATGTAAAATTATAAATTATAATTATATAAAAATTAGAAATTACAAAATTAAAATCATAATTAATCAATAAAAAAAAATGTTTACTTAAAAGAAAATAATTTTTAAAATAAATTTAAAAATTGCACGAATAAATTTATATTAATTTTTTCAATTATTTAATTAATTATGTGTACAAAAAAGATTAAAAAATTTTTTAAATAAATAAAAAAAGATAAAAAAAAAACAAAATTCGTAAAAAAAAAATTTTTACAAAATTTGTTCAAAGTATTATAAAATTATTTTAAATTTCGAAAAAAAACAAATTTAAATTAATTTGTTCAAATATTAAAAAAAAAGAAATCCAAAAAAATATTAAAAAAAATAAAAAAAAATTCGTAAAAAAAAAATTTACAAAATTTGTTCAAAGTATTATAAATGTATTCAAAATTACGAAAAAAAAACAAATTAATTTGTTCAAATATTAAAAAAAATAAATAAATAAATCCAAAAATTCGTGATGAAAAAAAAAAACTAAAAAAAAATTAACAAAATTTCTTCAAAATATTATAAAATTATTCAAAATTACGAAAAAAAACAGAGTTAAATTAATTTTTTCAAATATTAAAAAAAAAAAAACAAATCCAAAAAATATTCAAAAAATAAAACAAAATTCGTTAAAAAAAAATTTTTTTTACAAAATTTGTTCAAAGTATTATAAAATTATTTTAAATTTCGAGAAAAAAAAAAAAACAAATTAATTTGTTCAAATATTAAAAAAAAAAAAATAAATAAATCCGAAAATTTGTGATGAAAAAAATAAACTAATATTACTACAAATATTTTAATATTTAATACTAATATTTAAAATACAAAAAAAAACAAAAAATTCAAACAAATAAAATCAATAAAAATTTCAATTTCAAAAATTTTGTTTGAATATTTTTTTTTTTTTTTAATTTAATTTAATTAATATTTTAACAATTTGTGCAACAGACAAAAAAAAGACACAACGTTTTTGAGCACAGTTCAAAAAAAAATAAATAAATAAAATTCAATAATTATTTATAAATAATTATTGACACAAGAAACACGCATAAATGTTGAAATTGTTTTGTGCTTTGTATAATTAATAAAAAATGAATAATAATTTTATATAATCATTAAACGCGCACAATAAATAAAAAAAAAATCCGTTTTGTAAATCCTTTAGCAGTTGTTGAAAATTATTAAAAAAAAAAAAAAAAACAGTTGTTGCACATAAAAAAAAAATTGTTTTTATCAAAAAAAATAGCAATAATAATTTAAATTAATTTTGAAATTAATTAAATTATTTAAAAAAAAAAAAAACACAGCACGAAAAATCCTTTAAATGTTTTGCTGAGTGTAAGTTGAGTTTGTTTTTTGTTCGAATTTTTTTTTTTTTTTGAGTTTTTGTCACTTTTTGCACTTGTTAAAATTGTTGAATTTGTTGTTGAATTTATTGTTGTTATTGTTGTTGTTGTTGATCTTGTTGTCATAGATTTTGAAGTTGTTGCTGCTGCTGTTGCTGTTGCACACTTACATTCATCTTAACGTTGGTCGTGCTTAAGCCCTCGATGTCCAACCGTTCAATGATGGCCCAGCTTGACCCGGCTACGCATTTTATACTACAAGGGCGCCGCATTAGTTTAACCAATTCATGCAGTATGCGTAAATATCTGTCTGTATTTGTATGTGTGTGTGTGTGTGTGTGTGTGTGCTTGTTTAGAGCCATCTCCAGATCGAAACAGTAAAGCTCAAACACTATGTCTTGGGCCTTTCATTAATTCAAACGTTGGCGCCTGCGCAACATACATTTTTTTCATTTATTTTTTTTCTTTGTCGTTTTGCTTTTTCGGCTGCTGCGCTTCAGCAGCAACATTTTTTGTTGTTTTTTTTTTTTTTATCAGTTTCTTTCGTTTGTCGTCGTCGTTTTACATTTTTTTGGTTGGTCGATTCGCTTGAAATGCAAATTGTTTATTGAGTTATTATAGACATTTTCAGGTTCGTAATGCTACGAAATTCGACACTTGCTTAAAATAAACAACAAAAAATCTCTGTAAATAATATAAATTTTTATTTTAACTCTTTTTCTTTTTTGCACTGCGGATGTAATTAATAAGCTAAAAAGAACAACAACAACAATAACAACTGTAACTATATTTATAATAAATATTTCATCTACTGCTTTCCGCAATTCAGCTACAAAAATATTCTCTAAAAAAAAAAAAAAAATTTTTTTGTTTTATTTTTTTTTTTTTTTTATTTTTACAACTTGCATAATCGCATTTTTTTTTTTTTGTTGATTTGATTTTCTTCTTTGTTTTTTTTTCTGTTTTTATCAAATTCCTTGGCAATAAAATTGTTTTGCATTTTTTTTTTTTAATTAAGATACCCTAGAAATATTTTATAAGGCATGGTTGTAGCTTGTTATACAGCTATAGAAATTTTGAGGTTTTCTATTTTTATAAAAATTATTCAATATTATAAATTTTAAAATAATATTTCAAATGCTATGGAAAACGTTTTTAACAGTTTGAATATCATGAGCGACAATTTATGCAATATCTGGTATAACTAGAGTTAAGCTCATGCAACTATAAAAAAAAAAATACTTATCAAAATTTACTTGAGTATCAGTTTATAACGCTTGGTGATTTTTATTATTCTTTAAGCTATAACAGCAACACATATAACATATATATAACACATTGTTATCAGCTCATATACAGTCGAGTCGCGATAATTCGTACCCCGTTAATTCGAAATTCTCAATAATTCGTAAACATTTCTGTTCCCTTGAAAAGAAATTCAATAAATAATTTGAAAATAATTCGAAATACTCCATAATTCGTAAAAAAATATATGATTCACGTGCCATTTCGAATTATCGAGACTCGACTGTATATGAGGTAAAGCTTAGCCATACTTAAGCTTAAGGCAAACATATATCATAGTAGTATAATTCATTGAGCTTGTCGAAGATAAATTTAAATCTATGAAATTAGCTTTTCAAGCTTCTAATGCATCCTAAATCGATCAAACTCAAGTTATACAAATTATATCATTTTATAATACTTTAAAATCAATTTTACGATCCTTTGTCTAATTGCTGTATAAAAAAAATCTTTCAAAGAATATTTTACTTTATATTCTTCAAGGTATCCTAGGGATATCCCAAGGTATCCCAAGGTTTTTATTTTATATATTTTACTTTACATTCTTCAAGATATCCTAGGGATCCCAAGGTATCCCAAGGTTTTTATTTTATATATTTTACTTTACATTCTTCAAGATATCCTAAGGATCCCAAGGTATCCAAAGGTTTTTATTTTATATATTTTACTTTACATTCTTCAAGATATCCTAGGGATCCCAAGGTATCCCAAGGTTTTTTCCTCTGTAGATTTAAGTGCTAACAATATAAAAATTTGGTCTTCAAAGTGCATCTAGAGGCTCAAGATCTTCAGCAAATGCAAGAAAAAAAAGCTTGGAACTTGAATTCATTGAACTCAACGTATATAAGAACAGGAAATTTGATTTCCAAAAATTTGAGCTCCAAAAAAAAAAAAAATATATAACTTTTGCAGGGTATTTGATAGTCAAAACTTTCATATTGATTTTCATATTATTATTTTTTTTGATTTACATGCATATGCATTGAGGGCTTCACATATCTTTCCTGATTGTCTCTTACGAAAAAAAATATTTTGCTAAAATTTTCTGTCATTGCCTAATAATGCCAAAAAAAAAAAAAAAAAATTAATATTATGTCATTAACAAGCAGCTGCAGGTTGAGATAGATTCAATGATATGGGCGGCAGTGAAGGAAGGTATATATTTTATTTTTTTTTTATTTTTGTTTTAAAATTTTTTTAGTAGCTGTATTAATGTTTTAATATCAGCCCATTAATTATGTGCTAATAAACGTGTCGGCTCATTAGGGAAGTGATATTCGACACAGACACAGCAAAACGAAATGAGAGTGAGAGTGCGAGTATGAGTCTAAGAGAGAGAAAGAGATCCCATACCGAACCCTATGCTTGGGTGTGCCTTACGGGGTTGTATTTATAAATATTAATGAATGAATCTTATAACGCAATGGCATTTGGGGGCAAAGTCACAGTCGCAGTGAATCTTTCAATCTTTCTATCTATCGATCTTTTGGGATCTTTTGCATCTTTTTAACTTCTTCGACAAGTTTTAATCTCACTTTGCGTATTATCTCATATCTTAGAGTCCCAGCCCCAGCAGCAATCAACAGCAACACTAGCAGTAAAAAATTTAATTTCGTTTTCATTTCGTTTTTGTTTCTATTTAAAATTTTTTTTTTTTTATACTCCTCTGATGGGTATATTTATTTTGAACAGAAGTTTGCTTTTGGACCTCAGAAAATATAAATAAAAATATATATATTTTCGTGTTCATGTAACAGTAATTGCTTTGAAAAGTGTTCATATGACCATTAGCTGCATATAAGTAAGAAAAAATTAGATCCTACTACTATATTATACAGTCACCATAGGGCAGGAATATTCCAAAATTGAGTTTTTGTATGTAAAACTTTTTTATTGTGTAGATTATATGGCTGAAACTTACAGAGTTTCTGTTTAATAATGACTTAACAATGTCTGCCAAGTTTAAAGCCAATCGGACAATTATATCATATAGCTGCCATAGAAAGTTCCGATCCTAAATTGAGTTTTTATAGGAAATACTTTTTTATTTATTGAGCTATGCAGCTGAAACTCATAAGACTTCGATTTAGAGATAACAAACTAGCATTTTCAAAATTTGATGAAAATCTAACAATAATATCACATAGCTGCCATAGAAAGGTCCGGTCCTAAATTAAGTTTTTATATGAAATACTTTTTTATTTATTGAGCTATACAGCTGAAACTCACAGAACTTTGATTTAGAGATAAAAAACTAACAACTGCAAAATTTTATCAAAATTGAACAATTATATCACATAGCTGCCATAGATAGGTCCGATCCTAAATTGAGTTTTTATATGTAATACTTTTCTGTTTATTGAGCTATGCAGGTGAAACTTACAGGACTTCGATTTAGTGATAAATAACTAGCAACTGCAAAATTTGATGAAAATCTGACAATAATATCACATAGCTGCCATAGAAAGGGACCGATCCAAAATTGAGTTTTTATATGAAATACTTTTCTGTTTATTGAACTATGCAGCTGAAACTTACAGGACTTACATTTAGTATAGACTTAATCATGTTTAATAAATTTAATTGAAAATCAGACAAGTATAATATAAAATTATTATAGAATGAAATATGTTCCGAAAAATGAACATATTTCGTTAGGGTAACAATTCCATCGGCACGAATTAAAGATTATGTTTTGTATTTGTTTTTATACTGCATTTGATTTGCTTCGCTTTAATTAATATTCATTTATTTGACATGTCAACCAATAATATTTCATAGACAAAAAAAAATAAAAAAATCTTCGTTAATAATATGCAACAAACATGCAGCTTATTTTGTTTTTTTGTGGTTAACAATTTGCATTTATTACAAGCGCAACTTTCAACATTTGATGCAGTAATTAATGTTATGTTTTCTATATAACTTAATTCTTATGAAACTTGAACCGAACTTTTGCAAGCAGTCCTTAAGTCTTAGAATAAGTAATTGTGACTAAATTTTAGAGGAATAGCTGTACAACTGCTAGAGAGAGAATGAGTGAAAGAGAGGGAATATGTTTACAGGGTCGCAGTATAGTTTGAACTACAATCAATCAGCCAAAAAAAAAAATGAAAAAATAAAGAAAAAAAATACTTTAGCATAGATTTAACCTTAAGCTGCATTTTTTTTTGTAGCGCTTATAAACTAGATCAAGCAAAATATTTGGTGCTCGTCTATCATTGATGATTTGCAGGCGTACAGTTAACATTTGCCATGCTGTGGGAATATTACTTCTAGCAGCTATTAACGATGCTGATTCACACAATAATTAAGCAAAGTTTTTTTTTTGCTTTCACTTTTTATTTTCAAAAATAGAAAAAAAAAAAATATTTTCCGATGCGAATTCAATGTCAATCAATAAATAAAGATGAAACATAATGTTTAACATAGTTATTTATTAATATTGCGCTTCTTGTTTGTTGTTGTGATTGTTGTTGTTGCTGTTGTTGCCTTTTTGTGTCACTTTCCAAACAATTAACCTTGGCCCAAAGTGATGTTTGTCTTAAATCTTGAACAATCGATTAACAACTTGTAACAGTTTCTCACTCCTGAGAAAAAAAAAAGAGAGCGTATGTGTCTGTCTCTGTCTGTGTGCGAGTGAATCAGATGATATCGGAAATTGTTAGCTATAAAATATTTATTTTTTTTTTTTTGTTATAATTTATTTATTGATCAACATTTTTATTATTTATATTATTCTATTCAACTTTTTTTTTTTTTAATTTATTTATTTATTTATTATTATTATTATTATTTTTTTTTTCAGGCCATTAAATCAATTTCAAATTTCAATCCGGATAGTAAAATATATATATATATATATATACAGATGTATGCGTTATCTATTGACACCCAATATCCCAATCTATATAATTTGCATATACAACGCTAAAAATTGTTTAGCTATTTATCAATATTGTAGCTAAAGCTACGCGCGCTATTTCTACGTTTTTTTTTGCGGCCAGAGTCGATTGTCAATGGATCATGCCTCTCCCTAGGCAATACAACTATCTATCTACCTATCTTCCCCCTTTGCCTATGCCAACGTTTTTTTTCCTATGCTTCATAATGTTGTCTAAACATAAAAATTTTGCCAAAAGCCCATGGTGATAAAAAACAATAACAAAAATATATATACATATACATAAACAACAACAATAACAAGAAGAAGAAGACGACAAAGACACGACACGATACCAGACAATACGAAGACAATGCATGAAGAAAGGGAAAACAAAATTATTATTATTATTTAAATTGTTAGCGAGATGTGAGATGCGAGATGCGAGATGCGTTCAATAACTTTGCCGCATGCAAAGAAATATTCATTTATTTATTTATTGAAAATATAAAAAGTTCACAGCAATTTACAAATAAATTTCAAAAAATTAATTTCATTTATATTTTTAAAAATCATTTAAAAAAAAATATTAAATACGATTACAAAACTATTTTTTTTTATTTTTATTATATTATTTATGAAATTATTAAATAAAACTTAAAAATTACTTTTATTTTTATTATATTTTTATATATTATTTAATATTTGTAATATATTTATTAAATTATTAAATAAAAAATGAAAATTATTTTTATTTTTATTATATTTTTATATATTATTTAATATTTGTAATATATTTATTAAATTATAAAATAAAAAATGAAAATTATTTTTATTTTTATTATATTTTTATATATTATTTAATATTTGTAATATATTTATTAAATTATAAAATAAAAAATGAAAATTAATTTTTTTTTTTATTATATTTTTTTGATATTATTTAATATTTTTAATATATTTATTAAATAATTAAATAAAAAATGAAAATTAATTTTATTTTTATTTTATTTTTATATATTATTTAATATTTATATTATATTTATTTAATTATTAAATAAAAAATGAAAATTATTTTTATTTTTATTATATTTTTAAATATTTATATTAGATTTATAAAATTATTAAATAAATATTTCAACATTTTTTTATGTTATTATATTTTCAAAAGTGCTTAAATATTATTAAAATATATAATATTTATCTTAACGATAGTCTGAAAATACTATCGTAAGTATATTAGCTTTATGTTTGCTCTTAAATAGTAGAAGTATTACTTAAATATTATTGCATATTTCTATTTATTTATATTGCTATTTATTTATTTATATTTAATTATTTTCATAAAAATATTAAAAAATTGAGTAAAATGTCGAAAACATTTTAATAAAAAATAATTGTAATACTATCGGCATAACTATTGCATCTTGCTAGCTTGCTTTTACTATTCAAATTATATAAAGATTATTATTAAAATTTAATATTATTATTAAATATTTTATTTATTTAATATTTATTTATTTTTTAATTTTAAATATAATATTTAAGAAATAGTAAATAAATCAATTATAATCGCAATATAGTAAGAACTATCGAATTTATATTAATTTAAAGTTACTATGAGCATTACATATGCTAAATATTATTAATAAATTATTTAATAAATAAATGTAAATATAAATAAATATAAATAAATATTATTAATTATTGTTATTAATTATTAAATATTATTAATTAATTATTAAATAAATAAATAATATTTGTAATGTACAGATACTGCTAAATATTATTAGAAAATATTCATACTGCTTAAAAATATATTACAAAACATTTTAGCAATAGTAAGCTAAATACTATCGCAACTATCGTATAATTATTTTTTTTTTTTACTATTTACTTTCTATTTTAATAATTGAGAAACTTTACGTGCTACTCTCTATCAACTGTCTCACTCCGCTATTTCATTCACTAGCTATCTCTCTCTCACTCTCTTTCTCTATCTCGCTTACACTTACACAAACGCCAGCTGCTTCCCAATGACAGATAACTAATTGATACATAAAGCATCATTCAGCAGTAGTGACAGCAGCAGCAGCTGGCAGCGACGGCAGCAATATCTATGAATCTGGCCAGCCAAAACGGCGGCTCAAAACACTTTGAGGCAACCACTTGCTCTCTCTCTCTCTCTCTCTCTCTCACACACACACACACTCTTTCTTTCACACTTTAGCTTTGAATAGACTTGACTGCAGGGCGTGTGGCTGTGGAGCAGCGCATAAGATTTCATTGATTGGCATCATTTATTATGCATGCTGAATGCAAATCTCAAATGGATTTGGTAACTATGCATAGTTTGACAGAGCAAGAGAGACAGAGAGAGGGAGGGAGAGAGGGGAGGGCAGTGCTAAGCAGTTGGTAAGGGGTTATACCCTGGGAAATAGACAAGTCTTGAATCTTAAGACGCTTGTAACTTGTGTCTGTTTGCGATTCAAATTTTAATGTGCTTTTAATGTGGCAACAGCGTAGCTAACTTTATATCTATCCATCTCTCTCTCACTCTCTCTGTCTGTCTCTGTCTCTCACACTCTGTCTCTGTCTGTAGTTGTAATAATCACTATGCATATATAATTAGCATGCAAATTATGCTGGCACTTTGATTAACCTCAATTACATCAATCAATCGTTCATTTTGTCAATCATACCATATGCTCGCTCGCTCGCTCGCTCAATCATTCATTCAATTTTTTACAATTGTCCTTCAATTTTATTTATTTTTTTTTTTCAGCCTTTCACCATGTGCTTCACTTTGTCATTTAGCTAGAAAAATATTTTTTATGCTACGTGTGTGGCGCGAGCGCGCTAGAAAAAAAACAAACGCTAAGATGCCAAAAATTGCGCACGCGCGTGCTTCTTTTTTTTTTTGGTGATTATTTAATTTGCCAAATTATCATTTATTATTTATTATTATTAACAAATTGAGCAATTTGCAAAAAATAATAAAAAAATATTAATAATAAATATTTTTTTTTTTATGTTAAACTTTAGCGACGACTAAATGAATGTTGACCCCAGTGTTGGACAGTTGGCGCCGTAGCATGCTATGCAATCAGGGACAAAGTTGAATAAAGTTCAAGCGGAGTGTTTGCATAAGAGACTAAGAGAGAGAGAGAGAGAAAGAGAGAGAGAGAGAGAAAGAGAGAGAGAGAGATAGCAAGAGTGATGATACCTGTTTGATGACTTTTATACCCTGTAATTGGAGTTCAGCTCAACTTGTCAAAGAATTTCGTTGAAAAATTTTAATTTTTCAAAAAAAAATTTTTTATATTTTATTTATTTTTTTTTATGTATTTTTTATTTATTTATTTTTTATATATTTTTTATTTATTTACTTTTTATATATTTTTTATTTCTTTATTTTTTATATATTTTTTAATTATTTATTTTTTTTATATATTTATTATTTATTTTATTTTTTTTTTAAAAATTTTTTATTTATTTTATTTTTTTATATATTTTTATATATTTTTTATTTATTTTATTTTTTTATATATTTTTTATTTTTTTTTATATATTTTTTATTTATTATATTTTTTTTATATATTTTTTATTTATTTTATTTTTTTAAATACTTTTTATTTATTTATTTTTTTAAATATTTTTTTTATATATTTTTTATTTATTTATTTTTTATATATTTTTTATTGTTTTTTTTATATATTTTTTATTTATTTTCTATTATATATTTTTTATTTATTTTTTTTATAAATTTTTTATTTATTTTATTTTTTTATACATTTTTTATTTATTTTATTTTTTTTATATATTTTTTATATATTTATTTTTTTTATGTATTTTTTATTTATTTTCTTTTATATATTTTATATTTATTTTTTTTTTATATATTTTTTATGTATTTATTTTTTATATATTTTTTATTTATTTATTTTTTTATATTCTATCATAAAAACTTATTGTTATTGAGACTTTGACAGTTTCTGCCAGTGTAATATTAGACTAACATAAATTGAGTATCAATTTGTTAGCTTTAATTTTTCATAGTTTATTTTCAGGATTCTCCATTAAAACTTTTCCAAAATGTATCCGATAAGTAAAAAACTAAGTTCTAGCTTGTTAAATTAGTTTTTCACAGTTTATTTTCAGGATTCTCCATTGAAACTTCTCCAAAATGTATCCGATAATTGAAAAAACTAAGTTTTAGCTTGTTAGCATAAATTAATTTTCCACAATTTATTTTCTGGATTCTCCATTAAAACTTCTCCAAAAAGGTATCCGAGAATTTTAGCCAAAGTATTAGCTTGATAGTGTAAATTAACACAGATTATTTCTTGGATTCCGCTATGTTAAGTTTATGGAAATTCGTTGAAAATTTTGATGAAATAATTTCTGGTAATATAAAGTTGTTAAATATCAGCCTTCCCTTTGGTATATTGAATGAGTTTCAGCTTATTGTGTAGTTAAATTTCTTTATTTTATATTGAATTTCATTGAAAGTTTTTAGTTTATGTTGCTAAACGTAAAGCTGACATTGACTAAGTTTTAAGATGATGTCAAAAAAATTTCTATAATTTTTTTTTTTCCATAATTTTGATATATAACATAAGCAACATTAGATTTACGATAGATATGCTGAATTTTTAGATGGAAATTGTAAATTTCCATAGTTTTGAATATCAGTTTCCGCAATGCAGCCATTCCTATAACATTTTACTAAACATTTTGTGAAATATCAATATACAAAATACATTTACAGGGTATACAATAAGTCGTATACATTGCAATTGCAAAAGTTTATTAAACAGCTGCAGCTAAAACAAAAGTTTTCATCGCATCGTTTTGTTTTTTTTTTTTTCTTTTCTTTTCTTTTAGTGCAGACAAAGCAATGAAATAAAGAAAAATTCAAAACAAATAAATAAAGGTTGAAAACTAAAAAATTGAAATCGAAAATCAACCTTTATTTTTTTTTTTTAATGCTATATTAAATTTAGAGCTAAAAACAAAAGCCAAAAAAAAATAAATAAAAATAAAAAATGCTGCGGAATTTGCAAAGAGATTAAAAGACAAGAGTTTGCTTCTTTTTTTTTTTAAATAAAACATTTGATAAGATTTATTGTCATCAGCAGAGGAAGAAGAAGAAAAAGAAAAAAAAAATACTCGTAATACTCTCATGTTGGTCAAGTTAACAAATTTGTTGGCTTATTTTTTTTTCTGTTTTTTTTTTTTTTTTTTTGAGGGGGGGAAACTGCTCAACAATAAGATGTGCAATATAATACAAAATCGTTTGCCACGCAAATGCAATTCGTTATATAAAAATTAAACAAAATATTTATAGAAAACAAAAAAAACAAATGCACAAAAAAACAAAAAAAAATATTATTAAATTTTCCAATAAAAAAAAAAAAAAATATTAATAATAATTTTTTTTTTTCCTTTCTTTCCTTTTTTTGTGTGGGGAATGATAAAAAAAAATTTGTTGCGTTTTTTGCTGTTGTTGTTGTTGTTGTTGCTGTTGTTGTTGTTGTTGCTGTTGTTGTTTGCTTTTAGTTATTTACATTATTTACAGAGGATGCCGTGCTTATTGTTATGGTAGCTTAAGCCCAGCCACCAGCTGGCTGCCAACCACCACCGCCGCCGCCACCACCTGATGACCAGCCACCGCCGCCACCATGTCCACCGCCACCACCGCCGCCGCCGCCAAGTTTAATGATTTTAATAACTTTTGTAGCACCGCCACCGCCGCCGCCGCCTCCATGTCCACCACCGCCGCCTGATGACCAACCACCGCCTCCGCCGCCACCTGAAGACCAACCACCACCGCCGCCATGTCCACCGCCACCGCCGCCGCCATGTCCACCGCCACCACCGCCGCCCAAACTGATAATTTTAATCAATTTAATATCACCGCCGCCGCCACCGCCTCCATGTCCACCACCACCGCCTCCAGATGACCAGCCACCACCGCCGCCGCCACCACCAGATGACCAACCGCCACCACCACCACCGCCTGAGGACCAACCGCCGCCACCTCCACCGCCACCGCCGCTTTCTGTGATAACCTTGATAACTTGCACATCACCGCCACCGCCACCGCCGCCGCCATGACCACCGCCACCGCCTGATGACCAGCCGCCACCGCCACCGCCACCACCCGATGACCAGCCGCCGCCAGGCTTAGGCTTAGCCGTAACGCTAGCAGCTCCAATTAGCAAAAGACACACGAAAGCCTGCAAAAATATAGAAAAACAATTTCATCAGATCAAGTTATATATATATATATATATATATATAGCAGCTAGATCAAAGTATGTACAAAGAAAGCTTGGCATTGCTATGCAAGAAGTAAAATTAATAAATATTTTATTTTACTTTAAATTCGATCAAAGAAAAAATATTGAAAATTATTAAAAAAAATTTCTAAAAAAAAAATATTCTTAAAAAAAATATCTTCAAAGAATAATAACAAAATATATAAAAAATAAAATAAACCAAAAATAATAATAAAAAAAATTATATAAAAAGAAATAGTAAAAAAAAAAAAATAAATTATATTAAAAATTATATAAAAAATTATATAAAAAATTGTATAAAAAAAATTATATTAAAATACAGCAAAAACAATTAAAAAAAAAAATAAAATAGCATAAAAATAAATTTAAAAAATCTTTATAATATGTATATATTTTATACATAAAAAAAAAAAATATTCTTAAAAAAAAAATCTCCAAAGAATAATAACAAAATATATATATAAAAAAAAAATAAAATAATAAAAAAAAATAATTATATAAAAAGAAATAATAAACAAAATAAAAAAAAAATTATATATAAAATTATATCAAAATATGAAAAAAATTACAGCAAAATGAAAAAATGTAAATAAAAATAAAAATAAAATAGCATAAAAATAAATTTAAAAAATCTTTACAATATATATTTTATACATTTCATAAATTGAGGTAAAAAAAAAAGATTAAGTTGAAAAAAAAATTCGAAAAAATACAAAAAAAAAAACGAGAAAAGAATCTAAAAATTATTGAGGTAAAAAGTAAATTTTAAATTGAAAAAAAAAACAAAAAAAAAATCGACAAAAAATATAAAAAACCATAAAAAAAAATTATTGAGGTAAAAAATTAAAAAAAAAAATAAGTTGAAAAAAAAAATTCGAAACAAAATACAAAAAAAAAAAGGGGAAAAGAATCTAAAAAAAATTATTGAGGTAAAAAATAAATTTTAAATTGAAAAAAAAAAATTGAAAAAAAAATGAAAATAATTATATAAAAAAAGAAGAAAAAAAATCTAAAAAAAAAACAAATTTATTGGGGTAAAAAAAAATTAAAAAAATAAATAAATTTTAAGTTGAAAAAAACAATCTTAAAAAAAATCGAAAAAAAAATAAAAAAAAAAAACGAGAAAAGAATATAAAAAAATTTTTTTTTTAAATCGGAAAAAAACTTAAAAAATAATACCCAAACTTAATAAATATATTTAAAAAAATATATATTTAAATCACTTAAATAACATATATATAAATTATATATAAAATTAATATAAAAAAATAAAAAATAATAATTTAGCACTCTATGCACAAAAGCCATACAGTTACAGTGCAGCAATGGCTATGGCTAAAAAAAAAGGATGCACGCAGCATGCAGTTGCAATGCACACAGTCAGTCACAAAATAGATATAAATTATTTTTAGCTACGAATAGATCGGCAATATATATATATATATATTTATGTTCACTTATTAACTTTTTCACATTTGGCCTTTTGCGCATAGCAAAAGGATTTAAAAAAAATAAAAAAAAATAAATAAAAATAAAAATAAAAAATTCTGATGTTTAACACACGTCGTATGCGTAATGGTAAAGAGAGAGTGCATATGTATGTATATTATAAATATCACGTATACGTCACGTACTTTCATAGCTGAAGTAACGTTATATAATTTTTGTATCCTTTTTATCCTGTTTTTTTTTTGATTTGTTTTATTTTGTTTTGTTGTTTGCACCACACAGCACACAACACTCTCTTTCTTTGTTGCACCGCGATTCAACACTGACATGATCACAGCTGGCAGCTAACACTTTTATAGCAAAAAAAATGCATAAGACACGAAACGTTGCAAGCGATGCTGGCGCCGCAACAGTGTGCCACATTAACCGGAAAAACGTTTTACCAAAAACCATTCGCTGCCTGCCTGCGGCTGCCGCTCTCTGCATTCGATATGCTGTGGCCAGAAAATGTATGTGACGATCAACAAAACATGCAGCGGATGCAGCGACGAAGATTCCTCAGTTGTTACTGTTGTTGTTGTTATTTCTTTACCCCCCCATGATTATTATTTCTATTGCTCTGCTGTTATGCAGTGACGTAGCTTAGAGGCATTTTTGCATTTTCTTTATTTTTTTTTAAATTTCTTTTACTTGTCATTTCTTTGTCATTGTTTAATCCCCTTTAACATTATACATAGACTACGCCACTGTCAATATCTCACGTGTAATATGGGCCCAATGCTGCCGCATCATCATTGCCATTAGGCGAAAGTGAGACTCAGGCTAGACCCCCTAAAGCTTTTAACTACACTGCCTCCCGCTCGCTCACACTGATCACATTGAGAGACTGCCGGTGCTGCTGCTGTTGCTGTTGTGAACCGCATTGGGCATTCGCAACAGACAGTCATAAGAGGCAAAGAGTCAAGCAAGAGCGTCGCCATCATCGTCATGTTGCTGTTGGCGTCGCAACTGCAGCATCTGCTTTGGCGGCGTTGGTGGCGACTTGTTTGTATTGCATCCGCAACAAGACAAACAGCAACAGCAGCAACAACAGTAACAAAAGCTACAGCAGCTACAGCAGCAACAGCAGCAACAGCAGCAGCAACAGCAACAGCAGCAGCCACAACATTAACTGCACCTTTCCCAATTGCATAAGCAATGACTGCCGCAGCCCAACTTGCAACTTGTTGCCCCTTTTACCAGCCGCTTGCCGCTTGTTACAATTGTTGTTGCTGTTGTTGCTGTTGTTGCTGTTATTGCTGCTGTTGCTGCTGTTACTCGTCTTGTTGCCGTTGTTGTTTTGAGTTAGACAACAACAACGACAATATTTCTATTTTTTTTTATTATTCTGGCACACGTTGCGTATGCTTAATAATAATAACAAATACATTACGTATACGCAGCGTTAAGCAAAGAATTATTTAATTATTATTGCGGAAATCTTCAAACAGCAAGAACGCAAAATAGTTTGTAGAACCACACAACAACAACAACAACAATAACAAGTTGCAACAAGTGTCAGCTAATAGCAAAAATTTTTGCGGCTTGTCCCTGAATAAAATCAACAGATATGCAACTGCATTTAAAACTAAACTCAAGGCACATTTTTTTTTTATTGCTCATCAATTACAGTTGAAATTGCAATTTTTTTATTAATTTTCATAGCTTGATATGCAGGCAAAGTATTAATAAAATTATAAAGAAAAGAAAAAAAATATGCGAAAAAAAATAAAAAAAAAAGGTTTATTATATATAAAAAAATATGTGAAAAAAGTATAAAAAAATATGCGAAAAATATTAAAAAATAAAATGGAAAATTGTATATAAAAAAAAAAAATTTTTTTTTTAATTTTCATAGCTTGATATGCAGGCAAAGTATTAATAAAATTATAAAGAAAATTTTTATAATAATCAATGAAAAAACAGAAAGTCAATAAAAAAAAAATTTAAAAAAAAAAAATTGTTAACTGAACATGTTGCAACATGTTTTAAATATCTTTGACCTATATTGTCTTCTATATATTGTGTTCTCTATAATATGAAGCAGAGAAAACTATATAAAGTGTGTGTGTTTTTTTTTAGCAGTATAGAACTTTAAGTTGACATAACAGTTCAAGATGTCAACCGATTTAACAGCTGTTAACTGATTTATTCTCAGTTTAGTTTGGCAATTCATCATCGATACAAAAATTGATCATGTTGGGCGCATGCAAATTCAGATTCCCGGGGGTTTATTCTAAGCAAAAAAAAGTACACTGAACCAATGGTGAAAATCGAGCTTGTGAGTTTTCCAGCTTCAAGTTTTTTTTTTGTTTTTTTTTTTTTGTATTTTTCACCAATAACTTTTCAACGTTTGAAGATATTAATGAAAACAATTGTCGCTCACTGGATGATCTACAAAATTTTGGATCACTTCTTGATGCCAATTGGAAAGAGGCAAAAAAAAATGAGCAACAATTTATTTATTAAGCATTTTTCATGCAAAGATTGTCTTTGAAAATTGCCTGTAAAATCTTTGTTTAAAAATAAATATAAAAATAAATAAATATAGAGAAATATATAAATATATGTAAAATATACAGGTACTATATAGGTATATATATAATATTCCATGGTCCATATTCTATAGCCATTGGTAATATTGTTTATTTGAACTTTAATTCTCAAAAAAAACAAATTTCTCAAAAAAAATTTCTCAAAAACAATTTATTAAAAAATTTTTTCAACACTTTCTACATGTCGTTGCCCAGTATATATATATATATATATATATATATAATATACCATAGTCTATATACTATAGCCCTTGGTAATATTGTTTATTTGAACTTTAATTTGTCATAAAAAAAATTTCTAAAAAATTCTCAAAAAAATTTATTAAAAAATGTTTTCAACACTTTCTACATGTCGTTGCCCATTGAAACTTTAACGATTTAGATCTAAGAAAATTAAATTTATATTTGAAAATTTATCGATTAAATTTTATATTTAATTTCAACAGTTTTTTTTTTCTTTCTCATTTTCATAGTAATCAGATTTTTATAAAATTGTATTAAATTATTTTGTAAGATTTTTATAATTTTTCATATCTTTTTTCATAGTTTGTTTTCATAATTTTTTTCATAATTTTTTTCATAATTTTTTTCATAATTTTTTTTATAATTTTTTTTCATAATTTTTTTCATAATTTTTTTTTATAATTTTTTTTCATATTTTTTTCATAATTTTATTAAATATTTAATGCATTTAATTTTTATTTTTTCAAGGGAAGAATTCTGAAATTTTATTAACATGCTCTTGGCATATCTTGCATTTTAAACTTAGCTAAATTTAAATTTATGCAGAAATATTTTCATGCTATGATTAACTATATGTTATAGCAACACTTTTAGTACAGTTTATGACTTATAAATAACAGTACAACAAGTCTATGTGCAACAAGTGTGTCAAATTTAATGTACATTTACAACAGCTGCCACAACAAAAGTCACACAATACGTCAGGCTACACAAAACTTGTCAAAATGTAGGAAATGAAGCGCTGCAAAAAAAGAAATGAAAAACGAAAAAAAAAACACATTTTGTGGCTTGGGTTTTTTTTTTTTTTTTGTAGCTACTTACTGAAGATTTAGGAACTTGACAACAACTTTCAGTTTCCCAGGCCAAAGACTTCCTAATCCTTACAAATGGCCAACATAAATAAAAGATGTCACTATAAACTATGTGAAAAAAAAAACCTGAAAACATAAACATAAAAATAAAAATAAAAAACACATTAAAGAAAAAAAAGGAAATTGTGTATAAAAAATATGTCAACAAAAATAGCATAAAAAAAGAAAATTGTATATAAAAAATATGTGAAAAAAATTAAGAATTATATAATTAAAAAAATATATATAAGAAAAAAAAAATAAAATAGGAAAATTGTGTAAAAAATATGGCAAAAAAAAAGAAATTTGTATATAAGAAAATATGTGAAAAAAATAAAAAATAAAATGATATATAAAAAGAATATGTAGAAAAAATAAAATACAAAAATTGTTCAAATGTATATGAAAGAATTACTGAAATAATAAAATAATAAAAAAAAAGAATATTATATATAAGAAAAGATGTTAAAAAAAAAATTAAATTGTATTTAAAAAATTATATAAAAAATAAATAGACGGAAATTAATTAAATGAAAAACAGAATATTTTATATAAAAAACATGTGAAAATAAAAAAAAAATTTATATAAATTGTATATAAAAAAATATGTGAAACAAAAAAATAAAATTATATAAATATAAATAATATGTGAAACAAATAAATAAAAAAAAAAATGGAAAATTGTATATAATAAAATTAACTGAAAAAAATAAAATAAAAAAAAACTATATATGTAACTATAGATGTAAAAAAAATAAATTGTATTTAAAAAAAAAATTATATAAGAAATATAAATATTTAAATTATAAAAAAAAATAAATTAAATGAAAAACAGAATATTTTATATAAAAAACATGTAAAAAAAATATAAGAAAATTGTATATAAAAAAAATATGTGAAACAAATAACATAAAATAAAATTATATATATAAAAAAAATATATGTAGAAAAATAAAATAAAAAAGAAAATATTAAATGAAAAAAAAAAATTGTACAAAAAAAAAATGAAAAAAAAATTCTTATAAAAGTATGTATGTGAAAAAAAAGGAATAAAAATGAAAATTATATATAAGAAAATATGTAAAAAAAAATAAATTTGGAAAAGGAAAATTGAAAATTTTTTATATAAAAATATATAAAAATTATATATAAAATATATAAAAAAAATTATGTAAAAAAAATATGAAAAAAACATTTGCGCAAAAAAATAAAAAAAAATGGAAAATTATATATAAAAAAATATGCGAAAAAAATAAAAAAACATGGAAAATTGTATATAAAAAAATATGTGAAAAAATATGAAAAAAAACGAAAATTTTAATTTTATTTTTAAAAAAAATTTATATAAAAAATAAATATACGAAAAAAAATTAAATGAAAAAAAGATACAATTTTCTATATATTATATAAAAAAAATATATAAATATTAAACAAAAAAAAAATACAATATAAAAATATGTGCAGAAAATAAAATGAAAAAAAAGAGAAAAAGAGAAAAAATTAAGTACAATAAAAAAATATATATAAATAATAAATGCATAAAAATAAATTATAGTAAAATAATCGCCAATTGGGAATTAGTTAGACTTTTATTCGCGATATTATCGCTGTCGCTGTCGTTGTCGTTGTCATAGTCATTGTCTGCTTTTGCTTCTTCATGATCTTCTTCGTTTTGTTTTAATGTTAAAGCAGAAAAGAGAAACAACAAAAAGAAAAAAAATGAAGTCATAAAATAAATGTAATTATAGATGGATGGAAGTCGTTGAATGTCTTTTGGTTATTACTACGCACAGTGCGACATTACAAACTCTACAAGTTGCAATTTGCTGTCAGCCAAGAAAGCAAAATGCAATGAAAAATGAAGAAAAACCAAAAAAAAAAAAATAAAAAAAAATTGGAAAAAAATGAAAAATTGCAATCAGCGATGTCGCGACGTGATGCGACGCAACGTTACAGCGATTACATAATTCAACAAAAAAAAAAAAATTGAAGACACACGTGTGAAACACTAGACGAATATGCAATGGCAATAGTGTTGCCAGCGGTGGGGAGGGGGAGGGGGAGATGGGGACTGAGTTGTGGATGCAACAGTCTGACTTGGCATAAAACAAATAATATATCAACAAATGAGATAAAAAGATGTCGAGAGTTTGAAACGATGAGAAGTTACAGTCGCCTGCTGCTGCTAAGTGGAAGTTGCAGTTGCAGTTGCTATTGCTATTGCTGTTGCAAATCATTAAACTAAACTAAAGTGCGACCAAAAGTCTATGCAACAAAATGCATAATATAATAACAATAACAATAGCAACACGCAACACAAACAGTCAGACACACACACACACACACATACACATACATAGCTTGCCTACCCCACCAGCAGGCAGCAACCACCACCCACCACCCACCACCTACCACAGCTAACATAGCATAAAACCAGTCAATGGCAACAACCGCTGCGTACAATGGCAAAAATTTTATGCGACATTTTGCTTGCTGCGTCCAGATAAATCTGCAACTTCCTTTAACTTCTTTGTTTTTTTTTTTTAATTTTACATTTCCTTAAAAATTTTGCAAATTTTTTTTACTACCTAAGTTTTTGATAGCCTTTGCATCTATACAAAATAAAAATTATTTCTTTACAATTTTTTGTAATATTCATTTTATTTTTATTTTTTTAATTTTTACAAAATTTCAAAAAAAAAAAATATAAAATTTTTGTAACATTTTTTTTTATACAAAATAAAAATTATTTTTTACAATTTTTTTGTAATATTCAATTTTTTATTTTATTTTTTACAAAATTTCAAAAAAAAAAAAAAAAAAAAAACATATTATATAACATTTTTTGCAACAATTTTTTTTTAAATTTTTTTCTTTTATTTTATTTAATTTTAATATATTTTTTACAATTTTTGTATATATATTTTTTAAATTAACTATTTAAAAATAAATAAAAAAATAAATAAAATTTAAAAATAAATAAATCTTTACATCTGCAGCTTGACATTTTTTTATTTTAAATACCAAAAAAAAACTTTTATATTTTTTTTTATAAATTTCATTTTTCTATAGTTATTTTTATAATTTTTTTTAATGTTTTTTTTTATATAATAAATAATTTTAAAATTTATATTTATTGCATCTTGACTTTTTTATTTTAAATACTAAAAAAAATGGTATATTTTTTTATGAATTTAATTTTTCTATAGTTATTTTTATAATTTTTTTTGGTTTTTAATAAATAATTTTAAATTTTATATTTATTTATTATATATAATTACGAATTGCACTTTTACTTTCATATAAAAAAAAATTAATTAAAAATGCATTAATATTTTTTTGCATGTTTAAAAATTGTATTCATATTTTTTTTAATATTTTATCATATTTATTTTTTATTATTTTATAATAATTTAAAAAAAAAAAAAGTATTCATTGATACTTTTATATAACTATGAATTGTAGAAAAAAGTGATATGTAATATATAAAATAATTTTCATTTTCATATTTATATTTTTTTTTTATAATAATATTTGATAATAATTTGCAACAAACATAAATAAATAATTATTGATTTATTTTAAATAATTCAACTTAAAATGTTACATAACATATTGTTGAACTTTTGACATTTTATTAATTTTTTTGTTTTTTTTTTCTAATAATATTTTGTTATTTTTATATATATAATTTGCATAACTGGAATATGAGATTTAGCGCTGACTATGTTTTAACTGGCATGCAAATAAAAGGGAAATTACATTTACCTAATACGCGCCCAATGGCCCATGGTATTTTTGCATTGCCAACGAGGAAGCTGGCAAAAAGCAAATCTGCGACAACCTCGACCTATGTACAATATTCATATGCACACACACAGAGAGAGAGAGAGAGAGAGTGAGATGCAGCCGTGTGTTTGTGCAAGTGAGCGGCGACTCAAGCCTCTTGCGCTGCTTGTCTGTAGTGTAGTGGAGCAGCAGGTCAGGCAAGCAATAGCAATAGCAGTGAGAGCGAGAGCGACAGCGCAGCGACTGCGATTGCGACTGCGACTGCGAGGTAGGCAAAGCTTAACTCGACAGCGACATCTAGCGTCTCAAGTTGTTGTTGTTGCTGGCTGCAGTTCAAATTGTAGCTCATTTAAATGAACGCTGTCATCGCAGTTCGCCATGTTGTTGTTGTTGTTGTTGTTGTAGAAACTTGTTTTTTTTTCGCCAGCTACATATGCCTTTACATTGTTGTTGTTTTTTTTTTTCGCTTGTACAAATTGAGCGTCCACTGCCCGTGGTGAACTATGATGCTCGAAAAAATTGCCGCATCGAATTCGCCGCCATTCGCTGTAGGTCTCTTTTACACTCACACTACAGCGCAATGCCTTGAGCGTACCTACCTCTCTTTCCCCCCCCCCCCCCCCTATTACTCTTCACACCAATAACACAACTTGTACACTTGCTGTGTTGATACAGTTGTTGCTATTGTCTGTCTGTCTGTTGACGTTATTATTGTTATTGCTTTTGTTATTTTTTGTTGTTGTTGTTGTGCTTTAATTTTGGCTGTTTTTTTGTTTTTTTCGTTGTCGATTTTTGGTTGCTTTTTGTTTTATTATTATTATTTTCGCCCTGTGGCAGTTGCCGCATAAAAATGATATTTGATCAAAATTTAATGATTTTTCTGCACTGTTGTAAGCGAACGAACAAAATGTCAGACGACAGTACACAGTAAAAAGGCAAATGCGCAGCTGTAATATTATTGTTATTGCCATCTCTGTCTAGCCATAGTGAAGAGCTTACATTTTGGTGAACACAAAAAAAATTTCCGCCTGTTTCGTAATTTTTTTGCTTCCTGCAAAGCACAAAAAGAGAGAGAGAGAGAGAGAGAGAGCGAGCGTTGCGCGCAGAAGTAAAAGCGAGCAGCGCAGCGCAGCTTACAAAGTAAGAGTCAGAGATGCCATCCTGTCGGCGGCAACGGTGATGCCATAACATGAACAAACATACAATTCAAGTGTGTGTATGTGTGTGAGAGAGAGAGAGATAGCTCGACAGTTGCTAACATAATTATTGATGCAATATTCTTGTTTTTTTTTTTATCGTATTTTGTATTTCACTTGTTTTTTTTTGGTGGGAAGAGCAGAGGTAAGGGGTAACGTGTAGAATTTAAAAAAAAAAAAATGTACAAATTATGATAATGGAATTACATATTTGTAAGAGTGAGATAGAGCGAGACACACAGAACAGTACCAACAAAAATTATTTAGCATTAATTAAATTTTAATAATTATTTAAGTGATTTTTTTTTTTTTATATATATTTATATTTATATTATATATAGACAAAAAAAAAAAAAGAGGTTGACTGCTATAGAGATTTATGTGGCGGGGGGGAGGGAGGGCGTGGTGCTGCTGATATATACTCGCTCGTACTTGTCCCGTTATTCATTCCCCTATACATATATACATATATATATATATATATATATAGTCTACAGACGTCCATAGTGTGCTTGACTTGGTTTACGATCCGTAAAGAAATTGCGTAATATCAATATTTGTGCAATACCAATAATAATTAATATTGCCGTTTCAACGGATGCCCAAACAGTGACACGATGATTAATATCCTCAGCACGTTTACGTCCTTGTGCCTCACGTAAACGATGATGTGTCTGTGCATCTAATATATCATTTAATGCCTTATGTATTGCCAATGATGATGTTTCCATTTGTGTTAATACAGTTGCATGCTCATCAACACCAGGCAATGCTGGCTCATTGCCTACTTGAAAGTCCACGTAAACGATTTTATGTGAAAATGCTGAAAATTTATTACTAAAACATGCGGTATAAACACCAGTCATTTCAGCCGTAAATTGATGACTATCAAATGTTGCACGTTCTAAATTATAAATAATTTGATTTTGTGGATCCTTAAGAAATACATCAACATCCAATTGTCCGCCAGCTGATACTTGAAATTCAAAATATGCGCTTGTATTACGTTGAATTTCTTCATAGAAACAATCTTCAGCATTATCGGCTAAATCAAATGTAAATTCAACAGCAGCACAGCGCTGTAAAAGCGCTGCTGACGCTAGCAGCAGCAGTAGCGGCATTGAACTTGTAATGCAAATGTTATTGCAAATGTTGTTGTATTTATTTGCGGTATGATTATGCTTCTTATTGCTGTTGTTGTTGTTGCTTTGGTTGTGCAGCATTTTGGTATTTGTTCTTCTTATTCTTGTTATTTCTTTTCGTTCTGCTTTTCCTACGATTGTCCTCGTCCGACGTTCAGAGCTTCAGCTACAACTGCAAAAACAGACACACAACACGCACACACATACGTATGCATAAAAATGAGCACACATACACATACACATACATACATATAGAGACGGCAGGCACACAGCAAAAAAATAATACAAATTTTTTTATTATTAATTATTTACATTATGTACAAAAATTGTGTACTGTACTCACCTGTGCTCAATGCAACGTTATCTGCAAAATTCAACTATCAATATCGTGTCGCGTCGTTTCGTTACGTTTTTTGTTATAGGCTACAAATTTAACAACAAAAAAATATTTAATTACAATTTCGTTTCTCGTTAAACTGCAGCCCCGAAAAAATGTTCTTTTCTCTCTGTCAACGTGTCAACACTTTTTTCATTTATGTTAACCAACACTGTACGCCTAGAGTTGCTGGTGAACACGTATGTGTTTTTGCTTAGCATAAACAGCTGTTACAGCTGTCAAATCAGCTGTGCGTTGCGCGCTTATGTTATACTATATTGACATTTATGCGTTGCATTGTAAATATTTAATGTTAACATTTTTGAATTATAAAATTTTTTCACAGCTGCAAAATGTTAATGTTCATAAAAACAAATCTATAATGCATTTACTTAATAAATAATTCAAAGTTAATATTAACAAATGTTAACAAGTGACAGCGCATAATGTTAGCTTAGCCTAGCAATTAACATGCCATTAACAGTGCCGGCAAATTTAACATAATAGCTAAATGCAATGATAAAACAATTTTTGTCAATATAATGAAAAGCATATAAATTTCTAATAATAATAATTTCTTTTAAGTATTTAATGCAATCTATTTTTAAATTCACTTCTTAAAAATTGTTGTACAGTGCGAACATAAGCTCATGCTTGAACAGTAACAGCGTCTGCTTAAACTCTGCGCAGCTTTACAGCACATGCCTGCAGCAGTGCTGCCAATTTCGCTTTTTTCCCGTTAAATTAGCCTTTTTTTAAGTCTTACGACAGGCAATAAATTGTGAATTACGTAAAGCAATTACAAAGAAAAAGTATTAGTAAATTAATTTCGTACAAAATTTACCAATTTTTAAAAAAATATATACAGTCGAGTCTCGATAATTCGAAATGGCACGGGGATCATATGTTTTACGAATTATGGAGTATTTCGAATTATTTTCAAATTATTTATTGAATTTCTTTTCAAGGGAACAGAAATGCTTACGAATTATTAAGAATTTCGAATTAACGGGGTACGAATTATCGCGACTCGACTGTACTTAGTTGATAAAAGTGCCTGCGATAATAAAAATAGCTTCTTTTTTTTTTAAGTCAAAAATTGCCAACACTGGCCATCACATTAACA
>JBAMBR010003045.1:0-14112 GCA_037044475.1 Zaprionus obscuricornis | reverse complement strand
GTTGTTGTTGTTGTTGTGTATGTTTAAAAACTATTTAACTAAATGCCTACAAAAAGCAAAGCTTACAAAGTGAAACAGAAAACTACAATTAATTAATTAAATTGTTTAATTAAGCGCTACAATAAATATTAATGTATGTTTTTGTATATATTTATATATATATATTTGTATATATGTATGTATGTATATTTGTATGTATGTTTTTTTTTTTATATTATGTATGTATTGAGCGTAGAATTCTACACATATATCGTTCATTTATTCATATATATATTATATATATAACATTATTTGTTTGTATTTTCAATTTCATTTTCATTATCATTTTGTTTTACTTTTTTTTTCATATTTTGTATAAACTTTTTTTAATGTAACGCGACAATTACTTTTCAGTGTTGTAAAATGTTTTTTTTTTCTATTTTTAAATTATTTATTTTTTTAATTTTTCTTGTTTTTGTTTCGTTATTTTTGTTTTTATTATTTTTTCTCAGTGGTGGGTTCAATTTTTGTGTGTGTATTTTCTTTTATTTTATTCTCTTCTCTTCTGTTTTATTTTTTCTTTCTTTTTGCTCTTGCTTACGCTGCGCTTTCTTCACTTATTGCTGGGTTTTTTAAGCTTTTCCAACTTAGAGTTAGAATTGAACTTAAATAATAAAAAAAAAAAATAGAAACAGTTACAAATATAACAAATAATAAAAATTTTTTAGATGCTTTGGATATGAGTTGGGAAAAAGGGTTTTGGGGATTCTACAAGTGGATGCAGGATGCTTAGCCGCTGTGCGGAAAAAAATATAGAAAATAATTTTGTTTTTTTTTTTTAAGAGTTTTTATATATTTGCTAAGAATATTTAATTTTTTTTTTGCAAGCCTCGATTTGAGTTCGATTTTTATTCTCTTTTAAAAATGTCTTCGAAGTTTTCATTTTGTTTTATTTTGTTGTTGTTGTTGTTGTTATTTTTGTTGTTGTTTTGGTTTTGACTTAAAAAATATAATCACTAAATTATGAATTAAAAGTTAGTATTTAGAATTAGAGTTAAATTATAAAATAAAATAATAATTATAATAAAAAATGAAAACACACGCTCTGTGCATGCTCTCAAATTTGTTTTTCTTTTTTATTTTCTTTACTTTTTTTTTATTTTTATTTATTTTTTTTTGTTTATATTCTTTTAAAGCTTTGGTTTCAATGTTGACAATTTCTGCAGCAAAGTCGAAGAAATTCAGAAAAAAAAATATGCAGAAATACATATACACATATATATATATATATACATATATGTATTTATGTATATTTCGTTTTTTTTTTTTATTTACGTTTTTGTTTTTTTTTTTTTTTGTTTTGTTTGTAGCAAAATTGGAAGCCTAACAAATTTTGTGTTATACGTGAGATCAAAACAAGCTAAAAAAAAATTTTTTTTATAGAAAAATCGTCAGATATTATATATATATAATTATACATAGATATATTCATATGCATAATTTTTTTTACCCTTTTTTCAAAGTGTGTGCGTTAAGCGTTGAGCATAAAATTGTTGCGTTAAGAGTTGAAGAGTGTGTGTAAGAATGGGAAAGAGGGCGGAGGGAGGAAGAGGGAAAGTTAAAATTAATTAGAAAAATTTATTTATTTATTTATTTTGTTTGTTTTTTTGTTGTATTGTTTGTTAGAAAGAGATGGCGCTATTAGCTTTAAGCTTACAATTAATTGCAATGCGTTCAAGGCAGAGAGAGAGAGAGAGAGTATAGGGGAAGGAGTGGCGTTTGTGGGTTTGGGGGGAGGGACGTGGCGGTATAGTTGCTTAGGCAATTTCCTTTTTGATTTGTAATTCGCAGTTCGTTGTAGTTGTTGCTGTTGCTGTTGTTCCTGTTGTTGTTACATCTGTTGCAATTGACGTTAGCGTCGACGTCATCGTTGACATTGGCAATGGCGGTGTTAATTTCTTGCTTGCCTTTGTTGCCATTAAAACGGGCGTCGCTGCTGGCGTCACTTTGGGCAGCTCTGCTGGCGTTGTCGTCGCTGTTGCTGCTGTTGCCACTGTTGTTGTTGTTGTTGTTGTGTCGCGTCGATGACGTCGCTGCTGTTGTTGTTGACGTTGCTGCAGTGGCATCTCATCATCATCGGAGTCATCATCCTCCAGACGTTGTCGATTGTGCCGCTGTCGTTGTCGCTGCTTCTGTTCCTGCTCCTCAGTTTGTTCCTGCTGCTGCTGTTGCTGCTGCTGCTCTTGTTCCTCTTCATCCTCCGTTTCTTCTTCTTCATCACGTTCAGTTTTTATCGCTGCCTCTGCTTCAGCTTCAGCTTCAGCTTCTGTCTCTGTTTCCTCTTCATCATTGTTGTTGCTGCTGCTGTTGTTGTTATTGTTGCTGCTGCTGCTGTTAATCTTGGCCAGCGCATGGCAAGCGGATAGCTGCGCCTTCTTCATAGATGACTCATCGCTGCTATTGCTGCTGTCAAACAATTGTCCAGCAGTTGCTGCTGAATCAGGTGAAATGGGCGTGGTCGCTGTGGGAGGCGTTGCAAGTGCGCTGCTATGCGGCGCTTGCGCAGTTCTTTCATCATCTAGCTCCATTTCCTCATCCTCATCATCATCATCGTCCTCGTCGTCATCTTCGCCATCCGTACGACTGGCGGCACTTGGACTTGGACATGCATGAACATGTCCATTCTGCTGCTGTTGCTGCTGTTGCTGCTGTTGCTTTTCCTCATGCTCAGCCTGTAACTTTATGCGTTTGTTAGCAGGCTGCAGCTCTATCTCCGTCTCTTCCTCATCGTCATCCTCTTCTTCCTCTTCCTCATGTGACCTATTCTCATGATCATCCTTGAGCGGCGTTGGACTACGTCGTAAACCATTTGTCTGTGGCTTCAACTCTTCATTGTTGTCCTTGTTGTTATTGTTGTTGTTATTATTGTTATTGGCTTGATCCTGTGTCAATGTTTCATTGCTATCCGCTTCCAAAAGCTCTTCTTCTTCCTCCAAATCATCGTGCTCATGATCATGTTCATGTTCATCCTCATCGTCATGCTGCACATCATGATCAGCATCATCATCGCGCAGCATTGTTGTTGTTGTCGTTGTCTGTTTCAATGGCAACGGATGCAACTTTTCAAATACCTCCAATTGACGCCGATAGCGTTGCAATTGCTCGCGTAGCTCCAAAATTTGCGCCTCCTTCTTGTGGAAGAGTTCGCTGAGTTGCACATTGTTGTAGCGATACTGTTGATTCTCCTGCAACAGTCGCTGCAACAGATGTAGCACACGTTCTCGATCCTTGGGACGTGTATCACGTAAAGCATCCACAGCCAATTCCCACGGCGGCAACATGGCGCTGCTGTCGGGTTCACCATTCAGACTATCATCATCCGTATCCGTAGACAATTCAAATTCACTGCCAAGATGCGGTTTACCTTGTTGTTGTTGTTGTTGCTGTTGCTGTTGCTGCTGCTGTTGTTGTTGCTGCTGTTGCAATTGCAATTGTTGCTGTTGTGGTTTGGGTGGTGGATGCGGTGAGCTAACAACATTGGATGAGTGTGTGCTAAGATTAAGGCCAGCACTTGATGACTGCGTCGGCGAATAGCCAGCAGAGGCAGGTGTCGGCTTATAGTAGACACCTTGCAACATTGATGCTGTTGCCAGTGTCGCTGCCTGTGGTTGACTCATCAAATTCTTATTGATTCTTATGCGACTTGGCGGCTCGTTGTGATGATTGTTGTTGTGATGCTGATGTTGATGTTGCTGCTGCTGCTGCTGTTGATGATGATGATGATGATGCTGCAGATGATGATGCTGCTGCTGCTGTTGCTGCTGCTGATGATGATGATGGTTGCTGCTGCTGCTGGTGGGCAACAATTTTGCATGTTGATTGACAGTGGCAATAATGCTGCTGTTGCTGTTGCCATTCATGTTGCTGCTGTTGTGCTGTGTTAGTACTCCTGCTGCTGTTCCTGCTACACCTGCAACAGTTGCTACTGCTGCTGTTACAGCTGGCACTGCCGGCACTGGCGATGTTGATGAGGTAATCTCATTGCTGCCTGCTGAGAATTCTTCAGCAGGACTATTCCGTGGCACTGTTGCCGCTTTCTGGCTAGGCGGGTGGTGGTGATGGTGTTGGTGGGGTGTAAGTATGGGCGTTGGTTTGGGCATTGGTGAACTGCTGTTTGAACTGTTGCTATGATTGCTGCTGCTGCTGCTGCTATGATTGCTGTTGCTGCAGTGATTGCTATTGTTGCTGCTGCTGTTGCTGTTACTACTGTTGCTGCCATTGCTGCCAGCAACATGCTGTGGCTCAACAACTATTGGTGGTGTCGCAGCACGTTCCTGTTTAATATGTAGCTCCAATTGCTGCTGTTGCTGTTGCTGCTGTTGCCGCTGTCGCTCCAGTTCACGTTCCTTTTCACGCTCCTTGCTCAAGATACTTTTGCGTGGCGCCAGCGCCACATTTGGTTGAAATGAAAGCTCAAAACGTTCACGATCTGTGCTACGCACCACACGCTCAGGATTCTGCAGCTGTGGCGGCTCCTGGCAGGACAACGCATTGTAGGCGTGTATATAGGCAGCAGCTGCAACTGGCGGTGGTTTTGCTGCACGCCATGGCTGAAATGCGCTGCTCGCCAACTGTTGACTAACAACAACACGTTCTCGTTCTCTTTCACGTTCACGTTCACGCTCACGTTCCCGTTCACGTTCCTTTTCACGTTCACGCTGCTGTTGTTGTTGCTGTTGCTGCTGCTGTTGCTGCTGTTGTTGCATGCAATGTGCATACATCAGTTGATAACGTTGTATTTCCAATGGATAATACGCTGCATCCTTGCTCTTCTTGTCAAGCAGCTCGACGGCAGCAACAGCAGCAACGGCAGCAGCTGAAACACCGCTGCGAGCAATATTATTGTTGCTGCTGCTGTTGTTGTTGCTGCTGTTGTTGTTGTTGTTGTTGCTGCTGTGATGTTGCTGCTGTGCATGATGATGTTTGAGGCTAGCGGGCAACGACTGATGTGATGCCAGCGACAGTGACTGCGGCGCCATAATCCGACCAAGCAATGCATCCTCCATTAGCCTTTCCGCCTGATGTGTGATCAAAAAAAAAAAAAGAGAAAGAGACAAAAAAAAGAAAGAGATAGCATTAGTTATGCTGCTTGTTGTCTCGAGTTGTTATTAGAAAATTGATCGGCCATAAAAATAGATGCTGGCAAAAGTTACTAAGAAAGACAAAAAGAAAAAAGAAAAACGAAAAAAAAAAACCAGTAGCCTCTGCCATTAATTTGAATTGCCAGCAACAGTTGCTGCTACTCCTCTACAACTACCACTCCCCCCCCCCATACTGCTGGAAGTATCAACCACCTATCTATCGAGTGGCTAATTATAAACAAACAAGTGCCCGGTAGGATCATAGTCTAGCATCTTTACCATCTACCTTGCCCCCCGCCCCCATTCTTCCATTCCCCCATTTTCCTCCTTCTCTTCATTCTTTCATCCTGCTATCCTCGCAATACTGTGCGGATCTTTGGTGCCTCCTCAATCACAACGCCCCGCGGTTATGGCGCCAATTGTCATTGAGACAGACGGGCCACAGTTAACAGCAGCAGCAGCAGGAGCTGCAGCAGTAGCAGTTGCATTCGCATCAACTACACTGCACAAAAATATTTTTGTAAATATTTAAAAATTTTACATAAAATTGCTGCTAAGCATTTCTCTCAGTGTATAACGCCTGTCAAAAGACAACTGGTAGCCACTTTTGACTGCATATTTTTGCATTATCATCAGGCAAACGACATTCGACTGCCGAGACATGGAACATGCACAGGCGCGTCGACTTTAGCTTCAGGTTTTCATCTTTTTTTTTTTTTTATACACTTGCGCAGAGAGTATATAAATTTTGGGCTGCAGTTTGTAATGTTCCATAGAAGGCCGGACAGTTCAAAGTTATCGCAATGCAATATATATTCCTTATGTTCATAAGCTGTACATAAGTTGGAATCGGACGAATCGGACCACTACATCGTTTAGCTGCCATAGGAACGTTTGGTTCGAAATTTAGTTTTCTTTTTCAGCTATCCGGCAAGAACTTACAGGATTTTGGCTTTAGTGATGACTTGGTCCTAAGCGGACCATGATATCATAGGAACTATTAATTTATCTGGATGAAACTTACAGGGTTACGTCTCCTATAAATTTACCATAGTATAAATCGAACTACTTTAACATAACTTATAGCTGCCATAGGGACAATCAGCCGAATATTGATTTTTTTTCTGCAAGTGTATAAAATCTTCGGACCTCCAAAGATAATATTGCTTTCTAGTTGTTTTTTTTTTGTTATTCGTTTTAACGTTTCTCAGTTTTCGCCTTGAGTTTTCGCTTTTGGTTGTGTTTGCGTGTTTGCCTAGCTGTTAAAATGATTGGCACCGCGGCCAATTATGGTCGCGACGACTCAACCATAAAGTGATTTTGAATGGAGGCGGCGCCATCCTCATTCTCATCCTCATCCACAGCATCAAACAAATTTAACATCAACTTGGACTTGCACTTGCACAGTCTACGTCTACAACTTTATGTTTGCCCCATTGGAGAAGGTGTCACAGCGGCAGTTGAGCAAATGGTCAGCCAAAGATGCGGCAACTAATGGTTACTTCAACAAGCGGGCAAAACGCCACTAAAGTCTATAATAAGACAACGGGAGGTGGGGGGAGAAGGAAGAGTGGGGGATAGAGGTAATGGTAGAGGGATAATGTTGGGATTGACGTATCAATTCATGGACGTTAAATGTGCTTGGCAGCTAATCGCTGGTTAAGCTGATGAGGTGCCATTGGACACAGTCAGTCGATGCGATTGCAGCCCCATTAGAATAGTCAAACATTAAAGTTATTGACAAACCATAAGATGAGAGACAGACAGAGACAGACGAGAGAGAGAGAGAGATGAGTGAGCGAGAGGTAAAATGAAATGCGATTATATTTATTCGATAACAATTTAAGTCGATTGAAACGAATTTGAGTGAAGCATTGAAGTAGTCAATGCAAAGTAGACTTATCGATAATTTGATATAATTATCGATAACAAATAAATCGATTATTGATCATTGAAAATAGGCAGAATGGAATTGTATATTAAAGCATTTATCGTTAATTAGCGATGACGCCTAAATTATTTATATTCTATTGCCTAAATTTATCGATATCGATAATCGATTATCGATAGTTAACTGTGACTAAAAATAGTTTATTGTCTATTAAAAGTAGTCAGAGAAAATTAGAATAGCATATTATTGAAATTATCGATAATAATCGATAACAAATAAATCGATTATTGATCATTGAAAGTAGGCAGAATGGAATTGTATATTAAAGCATTTATCGTTAATTGGCGATGACGCCTAATTCATTTCTATTATATTACCAAAATTTATCGATATCGATAAACGATTATCGATAGTTAACGGTGACTGAAAATAGCTTATTGTTTATTAAATGTAGTCAGAGAAAATTATTGAAATTATCGATAATAATCGATAACAAATAAATCGATTATTAACTATTGAAAGTATACAGAATGGAATTGTATATTAAAGCATTTATCGTAAATTAGCATATTGAAGAACTTATCGATAATAATCGATAACAAATAAATCGATTATTTTTTACTTTTCTTTCAGATAAATATCTCCAAGCATTTTTTCTACAATTTTAAGTAGAAATAAATATTTTCTTTACATTAAATAAAGTTAGTGCTATAATCGATTTATTTGTTATCGATTATTATCGATAATTTCAATATGCTATTCTAATTTTCTCTGACTACTTTTAATAGACAATAAACTATTTTTAGTCACCGTTAACTATCGATAATCGATTATCGATATCGATAAATTTAGGCAATAGAATAGAAATGAATTTAGGCGTCATCGCCAATTAACGATAAATGCTTTAATATACAATTCCATTCTGCCTATTTTCAATGATCAATAATCGCGAAAAAAAAACAACTAGAAAGCAATATTATCTTTGGCGGTCCGAAGATTTTATACACTTGCAGAAAAAAAATCAATATTCGGCTGATTGTCCCTATGGCAGCTATAAGTTATGTTAAAGTAGTTCGATTTATACTATGGTAAATTTATAGGAGACGTAACCCTGTAAGTTTCCTCCAGATAGATTAATCGTGCCTATGACAACTATGTGATATCATGGTCCGCTTAGGACCAAGTCAACACTAAAGCCAAAATCCTGTAAGTTCTTGCCGGATAGCTGAAAAAGAAAACTAAATTTCGGACCAAACGTTCCTATGGCAGCTAAACGATGTAGTGGTCCGATTCGTCCGATTCCAACTTATGTACAGCTTATGAACATAAGGAAATATATATTGCATTGCGATAACTTTGAACTGTCCGCGCCTTCTATGGAACATGACAAACTCCAGCCCAAAATTTATATACTCTCTGCGCAAGTGTATAAAAAAAAAAAAAAGATGAAAACCTGAAGCTAAAGTCGACGCGCCTGTGCATGTTCCATGTCTCGGCAGTCGAATGTCGTTTGCCTGATGATAATGCAAAAATATGCAGTCAAAAGTGGCTACCAGTTGTCTTTTGACAGGCGTTATACACTGAGAGAAATGTTTACCAGCAATTTTATGTAAAATTTTTAAATATTTACAAAAATATTTTTGTGCAGTGTAGTTGATGCGAATGCAACTGCTACTGCTGCAGCTCCTGCTGCTGCTGCTGTTAACTGTGGCCCGTCTGTCTCAATGACAATTGGCGCCATAACCGCGGGGCGTTGTGATTGAGGAGGCACCAAAGATCCGCACAGTATTGCGAGGATGGCAGGATGAAGGAATGAAGAGAAGGAGGAAAATGGGGGAATGGAAGAATGGGGGGGCGGGGGGCAAGGTAGATGGTAAAGATGCTAGACTATGATCCTACCGGGCACTTGTTTGTTTATAATTAGCCACTCGATAGTTAGGTGGTTGATACTTCCAGCAGTAGGGGGGGGGGAGTGGTAGTTGTTGAGGAGTAGCAGCAACTGTTGCTGGCAATTCAAATTAATGGCAGAGGCTACTGGTTTTTTTTTTTCGTTTTTCTTTTTTCTTTTTGTCTTTCTTAGTAACTTTTGCCAGCATCTATTTTTATGGCCGATCAATTTTCTAATAACAACTCGAGACAACAAGCAGCATAACTAATGCTATCTCTTTCTTTTTTTTGTCTCTTTCTCTTTTTTTTTTGATCACACATCAGGCGGAAAGGCTAATGGAGGATGCATTGCTTGGTCGGATTATGGCGCCGCAGTCACTGTCGCTGGCATCACATCAGTCGTTGCCCGCTAGCCTCAAACATCATCATGCACAGCAGCAACATCACAGCAGCAGCAACAACAACAACAACAGCAGCAACAACAACAGCAGCAGCAACAATAATATTGCTCGCAGCGGAGTTTCAGCTGCAGCCGTTGCTGCTGTTGCTGCCGTCGAGCTGCTTGACAAGAAGAGCAAGGATGCAGCGTATTATCCATTGGAAATACAACGTTATCAACTGATGTATGCACATTGCATGCAACAACAGCAGCAACAGCAGCAGCAACAGCAACAACAACAGCAGCGTGAACGTGAAAAGGAACGTGAACGGGAACGTGAGCGTGAACGTGAACGTGAAAGGGAACGAGAACGTGTTGTGGTTAGTCAACAGTTGGCGAGCAGCGCATTTCAGCCATGGCGTGCAGCAAAACCACCGCCAGTTGCAGCTGCTGCCTATATACACGCCTACAATGCGTTGTCCTGCCAGGAGCCGCCACAGCTGCAGAATCCTGAGCGTGTGGTGCGTAGCACAGATCGTGAACGTTTCGAGCTTTCATTTCAACCAAATGTGGCGCTGGCGCCACGCAAAAGTATCTTGAGCAAGGAGCGTGAAAAGGAACGTGAACTGGAACGACAACGGCAACAGCAGCAACAGCAGCAGCAGCAGCAGCAATTGGAGCTGCATATTAAACAGGAACGTGCTGCGACACCACCAATAGTTGTTGAGCCACAGCATGTTGCTGGCAGCAATGGCAGCAACAGCAGTAACAGCAACAGCAGCAGCAACAATAGCAATCACTGCAGCAACAGCAATCATAGCAGCAGCAGCAGCAATCATAGCAACAGTTCTAACAGCAGTTCACCAATGCCCAAACCAACGCCCATACTTACGCCCCACCAACACCATCACCACCACCCGCCTAGCCAGAAAGCGGCAACAGTGCCACGCAATAGTCCTGCTGAAGAATTCTCAGCGGGCAGCAATGAGATTACCTCATCAACATCGCCAGTGCCGGCAGTGCCAGCTGTAACAGCAGCAGTAGCAACTGTTGCAGGTGTAGCAGGAACAGCAGCAGGAGTACTAACACAGCACAACAGCAGCAACATGAATGGCAACAGCAACAGCAGCATTATTGCCACTGTCAATCAACATGCAAAATTGTTGCCCACCAGCAGCAGCAGCAACCATCATCATCATCATCAGCAGCAGCAACAGCAGCAGCAGCATCATCATTTGCAGCATCATCATCATCATCATCATCATCAACAGCAGCAGCAGCAGCAACATCAGCATCACAACAACAATCATCACAACGAGCCGCCAAGTCGCATAAGAATCAATAAGAATTTGATGAGTCAACCACAAGCAGCGACACTGGCAACAGCATCAATGTTGCAAGGTGTCTACTATAAGCCGACACCTGCCTCTGCTGGCTACTCGCCGACGCAGTCATCAAGTGCTGGCCTTAATCTTAGCACACACTCCTCCAATGTTGTTAGTTCACCGCATCCACCACCCAAACCACAACAGCAACAATTGCAGCTACAACAGCAACAACAACACCAACAGCAGCAGCAACAACAACAACAAACGCAACAACAAGGTAAACCGCATCTTGGCAGTGAATTTGAATTGTCTACGGATACGGATGATGATAGTCTGAATGGTGAACCGGACAGCAGCGCCATGTTGCCGCCGTGGGAATTGGCTGTGGATGCTTTACGTGATACACGTCCCAAGGATCGAGAACGTGTGCTACATCTGTTGCAGCGACTGTTGCAGGAGAATCAACAGTATCGCTACAACAATGTGCAACTCAGCGAACTCTTCCACAAGAAGGAGGCGCAAATTTTGGAGCTACGCGAGCAATTGCAACGCTATCGGCGTCAATTGGAGGCATTTGAAAAGTTGCATCCGTTGCCATTGAAACAGACAACGACAACAACAACAACAACAATGCTGCGCGATGATGATGTTGATCATGATGTACAGCATGACGATGAGGAGGAACATGAACATGATCATGAGCACGATGATTTGGAGGAAGAAGAAGAGCTCTTGGAAGCGGATAGCAATGAAACATTGACACAGGATCAAGCCAATAACAATAATAACAACAACAACATCAACAACAACAAGGACAACAATGAAGAGTTGAAGCCACAGACAAATGGTTTACGACGTAGTCCAACGCCGCTCAAGGATGATCATGAGAATAGGCCACATGAGGAAGAGGAAGAGGAGGATGATGATGAGGAGGAGACGGAGATAGAGCTGCAGCCTGCTAATAAACGCATAAAGTTGCAGGCTGAGCATGAGGAAAAGCAACAGCAGCAACAGCAGCAGAATGGACATGTTCATGCATGTCCAAGTCCAAGTGCCGCCAGTCGTACGGATGGCGAAGATGACGACGAGGACGATGATGATGATGAGGATGAGGAAATGGAGCTAGATGATGAAAGAACTGCACAAGCGCCGCATAGCAGCGCACTTGCAACGCCTCCCACAGCGACCACGCCCATTTCACCTGATTCAGCAGCAACTGCTGGACAATTGTTTGACAGCAGCAATAGCAGCGATGAGTCATCTATGAAGAAGGCGCAGCTATCCGCTTGCCATGCGCTGGCCAAGATTAACAGTAGCAGCAGCAACAATAACAACAATAGCAGCAGCAACAACAACGATGAAGAAGAAACAGAGACAGAAGCTGAAGCTGAAGCAGAGGCTGAAACTGAAGCTGAGGCAGAGGCAGCGATAAAAACCGAACGTGATGAAGAGGAAGAAACGGAGGATGAAGAGGAACAAGAGCAGCAGCAGCAACAGCAGCAGCAGGAACAAACTGAGGAGCAGGAACAGAAGCAGCGACAACGACAGCGGCACAATCGTCAACGTCTGGAGGATGATGACTCCGATGATGATGAGATGCCACTGCAGCAACGTCAACAACAACAGCAGCGACGTCATCGACGCGACACAACAACAACAACAACAACAGCAACAGCGACGACAACGCCAGCAGAGCTGCCCAAAGTGACGCCAGCAGCGATGCCCGTTTTAATGGCAACAAAGGCAAGCAAGAAATTAACACCGCCATTGCCAATGTCAACGATGACGTCGACGCTAACGTCAATTGCAACAGATGTAACAACAACAGGAACAACAGCAACAGCAACAACTACAACGAACTGCGAATTACAAATCAAAAAGGAAATTGCCTAAGCAACTATACCGCCACGTCCCTCCCCCAAACGCCACTCCTTCCCCTATACTCTCTCTTTCTCTCTCTGCCTTAATCCCATTGCAATTAATTGTAAGCTTAAAGCTAATAGCGCCATCTCTTTCTAACAAACAATACAACAAAAAAAAAAAAAAAATAAATAAATTTTTCTAATTAATTTTAACTTTCCCTCTTCCTCCCTCCGCCCTCTTTCCCAATCTTACAACACACTCTTCAACTCTTAACGCAACAATTTTATGCTCAACGCTTAACGCACACACTTTGAAAAAAAGGGTAAAAAAAATTATGCATATGAATATGTCTATGTATAATTATCTATATATAATATCTGACGATTTTTTCTATAAAAAAAAATTTTTTTTTAGCTTGTTTTGATCTCACGTATAACACAAAATTTGTTAGGCTTCCAATTTTGCTACAAACAAAACAAAAAAAAAAAAAACAAAAACGTAAATAAAAAAAAAATGAAATATACATAAATACATATATATATATATATATATATATATATGTGTATATATGTATTTCTGCATATTTTTTTTTTCTGAATTTCTTCGACTTTGCTGCAGAAATTGTCAACATTGAAACCAAAGCTTTAAAAGAATATAAACAAAAATAAATAAATAAAAATAAAAAAAAGTAAAGAAAAAAACAAAAACAAATTTGAGAGCATACACAGAGCGTGTGTTTTCATTTTTTATTATAATTATTATTTTATTTTATAATTTAACTCTAATTCTAAATACTAACTTTTAATTCATAATTTAGTGATTATATTTTTTAAGTCAAAACCAAAACAACAACAAAAATAACAACAACAACAACAACAACAAAACAAAATGAAAACTTCGAAGACATTTTTAAAAGAGAATAAAAATCGAACTCAAAGCGAGGCTTGCAAAAAAAAAAATTAAATATTCTTAGCAAATATATAAAAACTCTTTAAAAAAAACACAAAAAAAACAAAATTATTTTCTATATTTTTTTCCGCACAGCGGCTAAGCATCCTGCATCCACTTGTAGAATCCCCAAAACCCTTTTTTCCCAAGCTCACATCCAAAAGCATCTAAAGAATTTTTATTATTTGTTATATTTGTAACTGTTTCTATTTTTTTTTTATATTATTTAAGTTCAATTCTAACTCTAAGTTGGAAAAGCTTAAAAAACCCAGCAATAAGTGAAGAAAGCGCAGCGTAAGCAAGAGCAAAAAGAAAGAAAAAATAAAACAGAAGAGAAGAGAATAAAATAAAAGAAAATACACACACAAAAATTGAACCCACCACTGAGAAAAATAATAAAAACAAAAATAACGAAACAAAAACAAGAAAAATAAAAAAATAAATAATTTAAAAATAGAAAAAAAAAACATTTTACAACACTGAAAAGTAATTGTCGCGTTACATTAAAAAAAGTTTATACAAAATATGAAAAAAAAAGTAAAACAAAATGATAATGAAAATGAAATTGAAAATACAAACAAATAATGTTATATATATAATATATATATGAATAAATGAACGATATATGTGTAGAATTCTACGCTCAATACATACATAATATAAAAAAAAAAACATACATACAAATATACATACATA